>CATIWJ010076006.1:0-25357 GCA_949640765.1 Croton laevigatus | reverse complement strand
ATCGATTTTATAGCACGAAGCTCATCGTCAGTATGATTGAACTTACTGCAACTCGCCAATGGGAAGAGGAATCCGTTATCAACTACATCGAAAGATGGAGAACTTTGAGTCTCAATTGCAAAGATAGGTTGTCTGAATCTTCTGTAATTGACATATGCATCAAAGGCATGCATTGGGGCCTACGCTACATTCTGCAAGGAATCAGGCCTCATACATTTGAAGAACTAGCAACTCGAGCTCATGATATGGAGCTCAGTATTTCTGATAGCGGGAATCAAGGCATCCCCGTTCAAGAACCCAAGAAAAGCAAGGATAAGCAAGAAGGGCGAAAATCTGTCAAAACAACTCAAAAGGCAGAAAGTAAGGAAGCAATGGCAGTTTCCACAACGCCCATTAAGGTCAACTCCAAAGCCGAGAAGAAACAAAAAGAGAAATCAGCTTCTCAACAAGGAAGATCAAAAGTTTCACTAAAAGAAAGGCAAGAAAAACAGTATCCTTTTGCAGATACTGAAGTATCAAGAATGTTTGATGAGATCCTTCAAGCCAATTTCATCCAATTGCATGAAATGAAACGCCCGGATCAAGCTAACAAGGTGAATGATCTCAAGTACTGCAAGTATCACAAGTTAATCAGTCACCCAATAGAGAAATGCTTTGTTTTTAAGGACAAAGTTATGAAGTTGCTGGAGAACGGTGACATAGTCCTTGATGAAGAGGAGGTAACGACGAATTTCACCACAGTTATGATCAATAGCTTACCCTCCTCACCTACAAAGACAACGGTGAAATTCGATATGTTTGATCCAGTTGAAGTTGATGCTTCTTCCCCAAAGAAGGTTTATATCCTTCCCAAGCTCTACTCACAAGAGCAAGATGATGAACCTCAGGAAGAGCAACCAGGAGATGAAGGTTGGATCCTGGTTACTCAAAAAAGAAGCAAGAAAAAACACATTTATCAAAACAAGCCAAATTCACAGAGAAACAATTACCCTTGTATTTTTGCATATTAGACTCTTTTTATCCCTCATTATTTAATATTAGTCTCTTTTATTTCTATATTTTATAAAATTAGACGGTTTTGTCCTTTCATCACAATTTTGTCAAAAAAATAATAAATTTTTTATAAAATTAATCATTAAATAATAAATTTTTTAAAAAATTTATCACAAAATAAAAAATTTTTATCTCACTAAAAATATATATTTATTTGAGCTTCTCTTTGTTTATATACAATTTCAAATTTTCATCCTCGATCGGTGAATTTTTTAAATCTACGTAAACTATATGATTTCTATTTTCGATGTTTTAGGTCAACTTAATCGTCTATAGGAGATTCAGATCCAAGTTCTTTTATAATATACGTAAACTATATGAGTTCTTTTACTAGACATTATAGTATATCTATGCATTTATTTCTTACATGTGAATAATGCAGAGATTCTTCTTTTAATATATATTATATTTTTCTGAAATTATTATCTTAAATTATTCTTGTAAAGATTCTGTTCATCTTTCTATAAATATGTAACAAAAGAATTTAAATAATTATATAAATTAACACAACTTTCATAATTAATAATATAATTTACTTTAATATAACACGAGTAAAGATTCTATTCATCTAAACAAATATTTTTTCTTAGGAGCACATGACCCACTTGATGGTTTGTAAAATAAGCACTCTTCCAAGTTGAATGAGGGGTCTCACTTGCTGGACGACATCAATTTTATTCCCTTTATTTTTCCTTTTAGTTCAGTCTATTTTTTATATAATAGAGGGAAGACTTCAATTTTAATATAAAATGTAGAATTTATAGATCTCATTTGTTTTTAATATAAAATAATTTTTTTCACAATTTTCAATAAAACTAATTAAATACTTAATTGACCAATATAATAGCTAAATATTACATTTTGGACTATAATATTCTTACTATTTATATTATAAATATTCTTTTGTTTTGATTAGAAGGATAAAGATGAATTGGTTAGGTCCAACAGAATTGGTAAACAACTTGCCCTCGTATGCAAGAGGACAAAGTTTGAATTATCTCTTTATATCAGGATGACAAAAGAAAAAATTAGAAGGATAAATTAATTTATATCTAAAATAAGTGTCTCAATTACACTTTCTGTACTTTTAAGAAAAAATATTAAGTACATTCAAAATATAAAATTTATTTAGTACAAATACTAATATACTCTTCATTTAAATTATATACATGTAATATTTTTTTTCAATGTGAAGGGTGTTCACAATTATCATCTAAAAAAATATATGATATATGTAAAAGAGATAAACAAATTGTAAAAAATAAATAAATAATACTAATTTATTAGTAGAAAGGCTTTTATATTTTGCAAATGTTGTGTATCCTAATATTATATTATATTTGAGCTGGTAATGCCATTTCGATCTATCATCCACTAAAAAAGAGAAGTACCAATATTTTGCTTTTAATCGGGAAACATGACTTTGATTCATATTTATAAAATTGGGGAAAAGAAATTATTTAGTCCATAGTTTTTGTTTATTATTATTATTATTTGGTCCCTCTATTTTCAAATAATAGTTATTTAGTCTTTATATTTTGTCACAGTTATACTGTTTAGTCCCTCCATCTATTTTTCCAATAAGTAGACACATAATTATTATTATTTAGTCCTTAAATTTTGTCTAATATTGTGATTCTTTCCTTCTATTTTTAGAATATAATTATTTTGTCCCTCAATTTTTCACTATTATATTAAATTATCCTTTGATTTTTACAACTATAATGAGTGTTTGTACTATATATTTTGAGATTTTTAATTAATTATAGATAATAATTTTTAATTAATTATAGAAAAATAATCTGAATGTGAAATTTTAGTATGTTGTTCGTTCAAACGTCTAGTTTTTGTTAGAAATAATTTTGAACCCTTTCAAAGTATTTGTATTTTAAAAATTAATTATTTTTTGAATTATTACTGCTTGAGTATCTAAACTGGAGCAATGTATTTTTGAGATTTATTTGAGCGACCTTTTGAATCTAGATTATTCTAAAAATTTTTTAAGACTAAATTAACTTCTATAAATTTTTTGGGCTTTTTAGTATAGTAAATCATTCTATGGGAAATTTCAAAAGAGGGACTCATTCAATGACTTATTTGTATGTTGTTTTATTTTGAGAGAATTTAGAGGTTTTTCTTAAATTTTATGGAAGTACTTGTGTCTTGAAATTTTTGTATGTTGTATATATAGATATTTAGTTTTGAGTAAAAATATTTGGAGATTTAATTCAGATTATTTAATTTTTGAAATATTGAAATTTCTTAATTGTTATCAGTTGAATCTATGCTATACTAGTTTGTTTGCGAAATTATTTTGAGATGCTTATATGTCTCTAAAAATTCTAAAATTTTATGAATATGTCAACTAGATGTCAATTAAGTTCAGATTTTTTTTCTAAAATTTCACTTTCGTATTATTTTTCTATAATTAATTAAAATTTCATAATATATAGTACAAACAATCATTATAACTATAAAATCAAGGGATTACTTAATATAATAATGACAAAATTGAGGGAAAAAATAATTAAATTATAAAAATAGAGGGACAAAATCATATATTAGATAAAATATAAGCACTAAACAATAATAATAATAATAATAATTTTGCATCGATTTAACGGAAAAATAGACGAAAGGGACTAAGTATTGTAACAGTAATAAAATATAAGGAGTAAATAACTATTATATAAAAATAGAGGACTAAATAATAATATTAGACTAAATAAACTTTTTCCCTACAAAATTTGAAAAGAGAAAAAAATAGCTGAGGTTTTGAAATGGAAAGTGACATAAAATGAAAATAATATAATTAATAATGGAACATTACGTGTCAAGGCCATTAAGCTAGAAGTTGCTCCATTAATGAGCGGTTGAGAATATTATATTAAGCAAAGTGACAAACGAACAAGCTGGATTATCATAATTGAGGTTTCGTGGCAATAATCAAGCACATTAAACGTTAAATGGCATGACAACTAAGCTACGTGGTGTTTATTGGTTTATGCATATGCTTAAAAATAAGTTATAAATCGTTTACAAAACTAGAATAACCCACGTCTAGAGCAAGTTTCAGCTCAGTTGGTTAAGGTATTGAGCTTTTTTTTGTATAGTCTGGATTCGATTCCTACCTCCCCACTTTCCTTAAATTAAGATAAATTTAAGAATATCTATGTAAAAAAAAAATTCATGTCTTATAAATAACTTTTAAACTTATAGCAGTCATTATCTGTGAGTAAATGATTAAAAAAATTTCAATAAAATTAAATATGAATATTATAATTATTGTGAAATTTTTAAAAATAAACAAAGGTATAATAATTTTTTACTTAGTCAAAGTTATAACTTCTAAGGATAAAATGAGCAGCAAATTTTGTCACTTATTTTAAAACTCCTTATAAGTAGAAATAAAAAGAAACTAAGTTTAAATAAACAGGTCAACAAACTGTTTATACCGTTTATAATTTAAAAATTGCTTAAAAGGAGGTTTGACGAACTTATAAGTTTAGGGAAACATCACATATAGAAGTGATAGGATCGATCGTTCAAGGCCCGGTCTAGTGGGAACATATTTATAATTTATAGTCTTAGAACATTCACACTTCGAAACGATAATGTTTATAGGATTTCCATATATGCAGGGACCAACTGGAAAACTAAACCCTTAAAATTTGAAATATTAATAATTAGAAGAAAAAAGAGATCTAAAAAGGGAAAATGGGGTAGGCAGAATCGGTTGTCATGTTCGATTTTGGGCAAGTATAATTATTATGAATTTTGCATTTTTATTATTCTCTACTTCAAAATTTATAAGAAAAAGTATGATTTATTTATTAATGTTTGGTTATAATTACGATTTTATTATATTATTTTTACACAATTGCTTTTAGATCACTAATATTTGAATTCGTTAGACATTTTAGACATTATGCCGTTAAATTGTAATTTTTTTTCTCATAAAAATTACTGAATTGACCCTTCAAATTGGCTAAAATTTATAATTTTATAATTTTAGTACTTAATTTCATTCTACTTTAAATTTTTTTTTCACTTTCACACTTATTAATAATTATAAAATCAGAATATAAAAATTTAAAATTATGACATAAAAACATATTATAAAGACTTAAAATACACTAAAAATTCTTAATATAACAAGACCCTATGCTGGAATGGATTTGGAAATTTGTATAGTTTTAGATTATAAAAATGCACAAAGTTTATGCAAACGAAGAAGATAAGAGAAAGGAAAAAGGTTTCAACTAATTGAAAGGCAGGAAAAATTTTGTATGCTTCTTGAACCGTAATTTGAATTGATTGAAATTAATAAATTGTGTATGTATTATGTTGACAAGTTGCGATCCAAGTAATGATGTATCATGCCAGATTTTTATCGAGAAACGATTTGATGTATGGTTCCTATGGGTAGTCGGTGGCCTTGAGCTTTTTCCTCATCCTATGAGCGTCTCGACCTCATCTCAGGTTGTAACAAGAGACTGTCACGGTCCCAAATTGGCATCATGAGGATCCTTGGGGAAGGGTAAGTGTTAGCCACCATACACTCCGAAGGAACCCTTTAGGATAAGTGCAAGCCACCATACACACCGAAGGAACCCTTTCTTTTATAATTTCATATAAACATCAAAGATACCATTAACTATGGCCGGCCTTTAACAGGTGCAAGATGCTCTATTGCACAGGCTCCAAGATTTGGAGGGCCTCAAAATAAGGAAAAAAAAACAAAGACCATATAATCATATAAGCAAATAATCAGTTTATCATCGTTTATAATCAGTTTATAATCATTTTTTAAAATTAGAAATTTAAATGGATTTTAGTTACAGGGCCCAAATTTGTAAATCGCACAGGGCTCCGTATTTCTCAAGACCAGGCCTGCCATTAACATCATGTTAAGCTGTATAACTACTATCAATTTTTATATCAATTTTTTTTTTAAATACAATTATTACAAACTCTTAACAATAATACTTGCCAACTTTGCATTATATGTAGGACTAATTTTAAATCTTCAGACTTAAACGATACATTTACCGTGCCATTCTATTCATTGGTTGTCTATCTTTCACTTCTCCTCATAACCTATATATGGACCATTTTTTGTGCCCCCCAATTCTCTACAATAAGGGCCGTGGAGAGTTATACCGCTCTCAATCGATCAATGTACTTTTAACCATTACCCTCATTAGTAGGGTATTTTTGTCAATCATTCGTAGCTTTTGAGGTCACAGAGTCATAAAAGAAATTCATATCATTCACAAGAAGCATAAATGCAAGAAAGAATTTATAAGCATAAACTTACTTTAAAATATTCCGTTGAAATTCTATGAAAAATTTAGTAGAGTTTCCTTTGTATTTTTAGATCCCAAGTGTCGCTAAAACTTGTTTAAAGTTTTGAAAAGAAAGAACAGTTTATAAAATCACATAAACGCTTCCAAATCAATTTTGCCTTGTATTCTCAACTTCACAATTCAAAGTTTCCCATTTTTCAACTCTAATACATCAACAACATGTCATTTTTCATTTAACTTCATTAAACAACTTTTACTAATCATAACCCACTTCTCTCTCTCTCTCTCTCTCTCTCTCTCTCTCTCTCTCTCTCTCTGATAACGAAATTCTTTGTCGGGCCATCACTGGAAAAATTGCATGCTGCCAAAAAATTTCTGTATACCCTTCATATACCCCATGTATACTTGTTGCAAAAAATAGTCTTTTTTGCTACTTTTTTCAATTTGGCAACCTAAAAAGCTCTAAACAGACCTATTTTTCATTATTTTTCTTATTTTATTTCTTTTGCTAAAATTTTTAATTCTGACTGTTGAATATATCAAAATCCCAAAATAATAAAAAAAAAAAAAATCAACAAATAATTTGTAAATGGGCTAGTAGATACAAGCATGTGCTAGACCCAAACAAGAAGAGCCAAAAATATGGAATATATACAAGCGTAAAGGTAAAGACGTGTGCGTAAAGGTGAAGATGTGTGGTATGAGTAGTCGCTGTTACTCTTTTTTCCACATTTTGTAAATTTTTTTTTTTTTCCAAATTGAGTTACGGATTATTTGTTATGAGCTCCAAGATCAATTTCAGTACATCACAGTTTATAGATTTTGACTGTATATCACAAATTTCACATGAAACTGTTAGGACAGTTGAATTTGCATTTATGCGAAGTTAATAATTTAGAGTCAAACAGACAAGTTTTAGATGGAAAAATGGAACCCCCATATCACGGTAGATAAATAGATAAACAGTGATATGGGGTTGAGGATTGTATATGTTTAAATAGATATTCTCACATAATTTCTCTACGTACGTAAAACACAAAAAATTAGTTTTAGTTGGTTGGTTGATAATCACCAACTGCAGAATGCTTATATACGAAAAGAACATTACATCATAATTATAATCATAATCAATGAAATTAATAAAGAAGTTAATTTAAATTCTAACGTTAAGCCGTCTTAACCATACAGAATGAAGAACCATATGAATCATATCATATGGTTTAATTGGCTTATTGATCATAAAATGCCTTCGAACTTGCATTACTCTTTTCTGCATCTGAAGATACCGTCTCGCCGAAATATTTTTCAAAATTAACTTAATTTCCGGTATTCTTCTGGACGGAATATGCACCGAAAATTTGCTCCAATCAAGAACATCACTAAACGGCAGCGTATAATTATCAGAAATAGTAACAGGAACACATCCAAGTTGAATGGCAGCAACCACTCTAGGGCTTGCAACTTCATGCCCACTTGGACATAAACAATATTTACTTTTACCCATCAATTTAAAGTAATCATATTTGTTAGGATCAAGGTATCCATAAACTTGAATCTCCTCATCTTTTTCTTTCCAATATTCTAACATAACTTTCCTAATGTAACCATGGCTGCCGCCGGCGAAAAAGGCAAGAATTGTACGTTTACTTGGTGGAAGACCTTCAAGCGGAGGGCCAAGCTTGCCTCTAGGAATTTTGATTTCTGGTAGAGATACATCTCTTTGAGGTTGGAAACCTTCTGATGTGTTTGCATTACATAATACCCTAATGAAATGTTTAAAAAGCTCAGGCTTACTTGTTGAGATATCCGGTGCCTGAAATTCAAAATCCCCACATTAAAATTCAAATAATAACCAATTTGGCGAAATGGAAGATTTGAAGACGTACCCAATCATGGCAAGAGACAAAGAAATGGTCAGCACCATTGCTTCTATTCCAGTAAGGGTATTTATGAGCAATAATATCAACATAATCAATGGCCAAGCGTTGAAGCTCGTCGCGGGAGTAAGTGACGAGAGGAGTATAAACATAGGAGATGATATTAGTAATGGCGATTGGGATTAAGAAAGTGTGAGCCTCATCAGGATGACGAGCAATGAAGCGATTTTTACCAATTTCCATCTCATGAATGAAATGGCCTTCGATGCTATAGATGTTATTTAATGGACCTCCATGGAAAATGGGTAGTTCTCCTTCCTTATATACCCACACTTTCATTCTTTTCTCCATCTCTATATGACTCCTGCAACCATTGATCATCATCATCATCATCATAATATATAGTAAATTTGATAGATTATTAGAATTACAACCACTTTAAATTACTATTACAACAATTGCTATTGAATGTATCAACTTCAAGATCATTGGTGAAAGGGAAATATAATTTTGTGAGCTATTGTCATAATAATTACTACAAGTAAAATAAACAAATACATCATTATTACCATATCATTTTTTAACTAGTAAGTAATCTAATCTCTATATATTAAAAAATAATAATAATAACTATATAGTGAAAAGTGACTGCACATTATCCGCTGACATACCGTAACCAACTAATAAAATTAATACAAATACACTTGGTATTAATTTCAATTATCTATATACCAAGTGTATTAATTTTATTAATTAGTTACATGGACGAAGTGCTGTTACTATTCCACTATTTTATATAATTATTCAATCTAATCTCTAGAGATGTACATGCTTTTGCCTTTATACACTTTTCAAAACACGGATATATTAAATAGTTATCTTCTTGACAGGTTGATTTTAGATCAAAATTTATCTTTTCATGTTTGAATCTAGCTCATAAGCCTAATTCTTTAAGTTCATTAATGACGTTTTGTGGATTTACATATATCGCAGATACATAATACTACTATTTAGATAAAAAAGGGATTTCAGATAAAGAAATCTAATTAATTAAAAATTCAGAAATCCTAGAAGATTTTAAGAAATTTATTAATATTTCAAATTTATTAATTATGGTTTTTTATATTTAATAATTATGTTCTAACCTAAAATACTACACTAAAATTCTAAATCTAGTCAGCTAAAAAAAAAATTTTCTCCGTCATGCCTTGGGTTTGACGCTCTTCTTCAAACTCTGAAAAAATGTGGGATAACTTCGTACACTGACCGCTTTTTATTTTTTTTTCCGAAGTCAAAAGGATTGAATGAAATTGAAGTCTAGACTTGTATATGACGTTTTGATTTACTAGTGTAATTAATAAAATTAAAGTAGTAACTCAGTAAAAAAAAACCGTAAAAATTTACTACCAGAAGAAAAAAAGAGAGGTTAAACACAACACAAACACCATAATTAATAATAATAATGATCAAAACTTAACTGATGAAAAGCGTAGGGATTTCTGTAAACGACTCCTCTTGGAATGTAACTTTCATTCTTAAACGACATGTATTTTCGTTTTTCAACTGCTTCACGGATAGCTGCTCTTGCTCTTGCCAACCCATCTTCAATATTCTTCTTCTTCTTCTGCAATCAAAACTTAAGTATTAATAATAAAAATTTAGTAGGTAAAACGAATAATCAAAATAGGGTTATATTAATTTTACAATGTCGTTTTGAGGTAGAATTGGAATTGGTGGAGAAGAAAACTGTTGGTTAGTTAAAACAGCGTTAAGAGGTAGAATTGAAGAAGGAGAATGAACAACTGGTTGTTGGGTTTTATTAAAAGAAGGAAGAAGATGAAAAGAAGACAAAAAGTTGGAGATATTAAGGTTTATAATATTGTTCTTTTTCATGGAAAAAAACAAATAAAAACAGAAAATTATTAGAAACAAAATATGGAAGTGGGATGATTTCGTAACCATGGACACTGATTAAGGCAAAAACGAAGAAGATGATGTATTGGAAAAACAAGTTAACATGAAATTCTCAGAAGAATAGCGTTTTTGGACCGACTTTTTTCCTTTTTTTTTTTAAATAGAAGACATACAATGAGAAAGCGTAAGGACTGTGCTATTATAGTCAACGACTTATAAGCTTGGAGTGAGGAAGACGGAGAAAGACTTATTGGTATTAGATTAGAATTAGATTGTGTGTATGAGAGAGTAGAAGAGTAAATTTGGTATGAAAGTTGGTCTTTCTTTATCTAATATATTATTCAATTGAGTTAATTATAGAATGCAATAAGAAATTACCCTAAACTTTCAGATTTCATAGTTTTATGTCTATTTACTTTAAATTTACCAGTTAATGCCAGCTGCTATTATTTCCTTCTTTAATTCCTTGTTGACTTTTTAATTTAATTTCTTCTGTGTTGATTAATTTTGCTAGTTTTTGTTGCTCCTAATCACTTAGGAAATAGGAAAACAGTAATAAAAATAGCAGTTTTTAATAATTTTTATAGAAAGTGAATAGCAAACATTTTCAAAATTTTAAGTAAATAACATTTTTTTTATAACTATGGTATATATTATATATACCAATAAAATAAATTAAAATAGCATAGTGGTTACATATAGTGGTAAATATATATATATATATATATAGTGTAGATAGCACTATATGTATTAAAATTTGCAATTTACTTAATTTTTAAGACTTTGTACTATTTATTTCCTATACAATATCGAAAAATGTTATTTGCTTTTTTTCCTTTAAAAACAATTTTTTAGGCCATCTTGTTTTCAAGGTTTTTTTCCCACTAATTAGGACTCGTTTAGGGACACGCACACATAACAATAGTAGGTGAATCTCCCAGCAAGGATACTGCATACACAAGAATTTAGAAAAAAAAAATAAAATAAAATACTTTATGTAACATCCCATTCCTTGAATAGTTAGTAATTTATGAGTTGTCATTAGCTAATAGCATTTTTGTAGGCATTCCGGATCTCGAGGCGTAGGAGCGTCGGAGTCAACCTCGGAATCCGCATCAGCATCGATTAGATTTGAGGTAAAATTTATGCTTAGTGTTGGATGCTATTTTAGTGGGCCAAATTTTAATGTTGGGCCTAGAGTCTAAGAAAGGAAAGTGAGTGTTAAACATGATGGGCCTTATGGGAAAAACCAAGGAGAGATAACAAAACTAGACTCATTTATAATAAATTTTGACAAAAATTAATATTTTTTTTAATTTTGTTTACCAAACTAGACCCTATTAGTCAAAAATAGAAATAACTAATACCTTTTTAATTTTTGTTGATAAAACTAGACCCTTTTTTAATTTTTGTTGACAAAACTAAACCCTTTTTTAATTTTTATTGACAAAACTAACTACTTATTATTTACTCTCCATTTAACCTATCAAAAAAAAAAAATTACTGCACCCACACCAACCTCCTCTCCTAATCATTAATTATGATTCAACTAAACTAATAATTAACAGATGAAGCATTTCAAGTTAATTAAGTGCATCGAAGAACTATCTGCTGAAAGTGGAGTAGAGGCATCTTGGAAACTTTGTGCTTTTTGATTACATTTTTACTAAACCCATTAAGAATTGCTATAACAGTGAAAGTGGGAAACATGTTTTTTTCTTTTTTTTTTTGTTAATAATAATTCAATTTATAGAAATGACTTCAAATCATGATTGAATTGAACTAGAAGTGCAGCTTTTACTACTGAATGGAAAGATGACGCCTCCTCACAAATACATTCCATGGGTGATTGTGAATAACAAACCTCTTCTAGAGGTAAACACTGTACTATTTTATTTTTTTGTTTTTTGGAAAATTTACAAAAGCCTCTTTATGTTTTACCTATATCTATATTTTCCTCCCTATTTATTTTTTAATGGACAAAAATATTCCTGTATTTTAATTCCGTTAACAAAAATATCCATCTATCTATTTTTTCTGTTAAAATAACGGTAAAATGATCAAAATGTAATTTTATGAACTCTTTTAAAAAAAAATTCACAAATTAAGGGATTGTGAATAACAAACCTCTTCTAGAGGTAAACACTGTACTATTTTATTATTTTTTTTTAGAAAATTTACAAAAGCCTCTTTATGTTTTACCTATATCTACATTTTCCTCCCTGTTTATTTTTTAATGGACAAAAATATCCATATGTCTATTTTTTCTGTTAAAATAACGGTAAAATAATTAAAATGTAATTTTATAGGCTCTTTTAAAAAAAAAATTAAAGGATTGATTCCCCATTTTTATCATCTTATTCTTTGTCCCACAAAAGTGCCAAAGAGTGTTTTCTTCTTCTTTCAGAAAAATGAAAACCAGAGAATTTGAGAGAAAAGTCACCATTACTGGAAGCTGTTCGTTCTAAAAAAGGATTAGAAATCCAAATTGATTTTCGAAGAACCCATTGCTATTTGTAATCATAGTTGCAATTGATGCCGATTCTTACCATCGGAGGCTGAGATTATCGGTGGTGCACTGGTGAATAAAGCCCACATCATCTTTTTAGAATAACGGATATTTTATTCTACTAAAAGTAGAAACTTCAAGTTCATGATGGAGCATTTATCAAGAAACAAAAAAGTTTTCATATCTAACTACCAAAACCCCGATTTTATGTCTTGGATTGAATTTACTTTTAGTTCTCTGTCTCTGAAAATGTTAACTTCTTGAACATTGGAAAATTGAAAACCAAGCAGAAACTTAATGTTCATTCATGGAAAATTTATCAAGAATATAGAGGAATTTATCTGTTAAAGAAAAATAAATATAAATCTCATCAATAATTTGTTTTAGCGTCAGATCGCGTTTTGCTTGATTTTGAATATGTTGTTTTGTTGATTTTTGTAGAGAGAAGATGAAAGGTTTTGGGTAAAGCCACAGGTTGGTTCAGCATGAAGAAGATGATGTCCAGCCTTTTTGCTCACGGGTGAAAGTTGAACGTCGGTTTCAAATCCGAGAAGAAGATCAACAAGGAAGAAGATGAAAAAATGCAGAATCAGTCCCTTAATTTTTGAATATTTTTAAAAGAGCCCGTAAAATTACATTTTAGTCCTTCTATCGTTATTTTAACAGAAAAAATAGACAAAATGTTATTTTTGAAACGGAATTAAAATGCAGGGATATTTTTATCTATTAAAAAATAAACAGGGAGAAAAATGTGGATATAAATATAACCTAAGGAGGTTTTTGTAAATTTTCCTTTTTTTTTTTAAGTTTTGCTTCCATATTTTGGTAACATGGCTTTAATTTGTTCTTTACGTGCAGTATTGTGGGAACTTTGTTGCTTATGTCTGCAAATCATACAAAGGCAAACCCACAGCTAAAGCATGTGTATCAAATGGTAGCTCTATTTCCAAGAAAATGTCCATCCAATCAAATCACTGCTCTGGAATCCAGCAATGGAACTTCAAGGTTGAGAACAAGTGGACAGGTGATTGCTTTCCCTGCACAAACACAACAATTAATTTGGATTAGCAAAAGAAATCAAGAATTAAAATAAAAAATAGTAAGAAACAAAATGAGAGCTGGACCTGCTTGCTCGGAGAGGCAGACCAAAGCGACTGATGAAGTGGAAGACCAGTTTCATCATAAAGAATAAGGCCGCTAAACATGGGAAATTCACACCAGTTTCATCATATCAAAATTCACATGCTGATTTGCTCTTAGAAAGAATTGATATCATCTAAAAATACTATATATTTCACTAAAATCAGCATGTATACAGCTGAATAATCAGTTAAATTTCCAGCAAGTATTTCCGGCAAAATCTGCAAAAAGGTAGGAAATAAATAAATAAGCTGCTTGAACACAAATTGATTCATCAAGAGCAATGGCAATTTTGAAGATAATCTAGCAACTCACAACTACATAAAATTAGCCTATATAACTTAAAAATTGTCCAAAGTACATTAAACAAACTTTCAAAGTAAGTTTACAACTACTTTTGTTCAAAGTATACATAAGAGAAGGGTGAAACAAGATTGCAAAACAAATGTTGAAAGCATGTTTCAATACTAGTTCAAACTATGTTTAAAATTTATCTAAAAAAATCATATTAGTATTTAAAAAAGAATGTTCAAACCTAGTTAAAAGAATCTTCAAACCTACTTAAAAGACTGTTCAAATTCAGTTAAAAAATTCTTCAAACTATGATAAACTATTATGTTCAGACTTAAAAAAAAGCTTATTATTCTAAAAAAAACAAAAAATTCAGGAAACAATTTCAACAAGAAATATTCTTTACCCGTAAGTTATCTAAACAATTAATAAAAAAGATAATGACAACAATTTCAACAGGAAAGAAAATAATAATATGCAAAATTGAAATTCTTAAACTTATGTTAACCAAATGATAGTTTCTATGTAAAATATGTATATTTAAACATTAATGAATCAATTTAACAATTAACAAAATCACAAATGATAGATTTAATTTTAATTATTAAAAAATGCAAAGATTTGCAAAATACTTGGTTAAATAATTTATTTATAAAAAAATCATATTAGTATTTAAAAGACTATTCAAACCCTGTTAAAAAAAGTGTTCAAATCCTATTTAAAAACTATTCAAACTCGGTTAAAAATTGTTCAAACTATGATAAACTATTATGTTCAAACTTAAAATAGTTTGTTATCCTAAAAAATAAACACAAAATTCAGAAAACAATTTAAACAAGAAATATTATGTCCCTGTAAGTTATCTAAGCAATCAATAAAAAAGACAACGGTAACAATTTCAACGAGAAAGAAAATAATAATATGCAAAACTGAAGTACTTAAACTTATCTTAACCAAATGATAGTTTGTAGGTAAAACATATGTAAAAATAGAAGAAAATAGATTGAAAATCTAAGCAGAAAATCAATACCAAACCCAGTAACAATACAACACCAAAATCAGCAAAAATAACTCATTCTATATTGGAAAAAAATACTCATTCCTTATTGGAAAAAATTGTTCAAACCCGGTTAAAAAACCGTTCAAATCCGGTTCAAAAATTATTCAAACCCTATTAAGCAAACCCGGTTTATGTCAATAATAATATTAGAAATATAAAAAATTGTTCAAACTTGGTTCAAAGTCTATTTTTTTTTTTTTAAAAAAAAACCTATTAGTATTTAAAAAGAAACCTGTTAAACAAAAAAGCATAGATAGTTCAATTTCCCTTAAACTATTAGTTTGCAAATCAATGAACATAGAAACAGAAAAATTGACTTTCAATTGACAACTTAAATTCTATCTTTACACCAATCATCAACATGTGATTCATTTTTGGACACATGGAATGGTGAAAATGACATATAAATCAATAAGCAATTTGAAAATCATTGCAGCAGCACCAATAGCAACAAAAACCAAGCAAAAAAGACAAGCAAATATAAGCAAAACACAATAAAAATAGCAACAAAAAGGCAGCAATCCCAGAAGAAAACCCATTGTTTAAATCATGTTAAAAAATTGTTCAAACCCAATTAACAAACTGTTTAAACCCGATTAGAAAACTATTCAAACCAAACAACTTCGCAAGCTCTAAAATCCCATAAAAACAGCAAAACCAGCAGCAAAATAGGAACAAAAAACCAATAAATCACCATCAATAAACACATAAAAAACCAGAAAAATAGAGGCAATAACTACAGCTGTAAATCTAGAAGAAAAACAAAGAGAAAAAGACAAAAACATAAGAACATAAGTTGAAATTGAAGAGAGAAACTCAGCTGCAAATTCAACAGCTGAAGTGCAAAAATAGAAGAAAATAGACTGAAAATTCAAGCAAAAAATCAGTAGCAAATCCAGCAATAATACAACACTAAAACCAATAAAAAAGAGTCATTCTTCATTGGAAAAAATCTAGCATCATAAAATCCATAAAAAATTATTAAACCATCAAAATTCCATAAGTTCATCACAAAAACAATAACAAAGTTGCAGAATAAAAAAAAATTGTTCAAACTCAGTTAAAAAACTGTTCAAACCCAATTAAAAAATTGTTCAAACTCAGTTAAAAAACTATTCAAAATCGGTTTAAAAACTGTTTAAACTTTATCATTGGCATTATGCATGCCATCATCTTTAACATAAATTTTGGTGAGTAGCTACTCAAATGATATGATAGAATAATGAAAATGAGAGTCAGTTATCTTCAATTAATCAACTATTCAAAATTGGAAATCATCTTTACACATCAGTTTTAAAAGGAACTAATTTAATTTATTTCAACACAAGCGAAACACGCTTCAAATTTTATGCACGGACGATAAATTGACCAGGATCTTAAATTGGATTATTCACTCTAAGACACGCACAATTAACAAGCTAACAAAAGCTGAAATTTTAAGATTACATACTTCAAAATTCTTATCACTAACCAGTTAAACTCCCTTCAATTCAACTCTGTCATTCATATCTCAAGTGTTTTCAAAGATCATCAATCTCTTGAGCTAGTAACAGAAAAGAACCAAACTAAATTTTAAAACTAAAAATTGCAACTAAATTAATAAAATACTGTAACCAAACAGAATCCCAACAAGCAAGCCAAAATAAAATAATTCTCACTTCTTAAAAATAACATATAAAAGCTCTGCCACTAACAGTCATATTGGTGAATAGAAATCGATTCAAATCAGAAAAAGAAACAGAATAAGAAGCGAGGCTTATTAAATAGTTTAACTTCAATTTGGTTTTCTCCCCCCCTACATTCTAACTGTTGTAAAATTGTAAAAAAATTAGCAACATGTTTAGCTTCAATATGTTGTGAGCTCGTGAAACAAGCTCCAGCATTTATTAAACAACATAGAAAGTTTGGTTCAAAATACTGAAAATGCCACATTCATTCATCAAAAAATTTCAAAATTTGTACCTTAATCTTTTCAGTATCAGGATCAAAAGCTTGATTGGATTTAAAATAAGCTTCAGGGCTCATATCTACCATTTCATTCTTCCGGCAAAATGACAACCAATAGCCGGTTAATTTTGCCGTTTCCATTAAAGCAAATAAAGTGAAGGCTAAGCCACCATCATCCGACACATAAACAGAATCCTTCTCCATCGGACAATCATAAGCCATTACTGATAAAGCTATATTTACAAAACTCACCGGCAGCTCTTTGTATAGATCTGCCGTACACATAAGCACATCCAAACCAGGAAACACGTTACTTTCTCTAGATTTTTAGGGACTTGTTTTAGATAAGCTAGATACATTCGAGTAGACTGAGTGTTGATCCACATAAAAACGTTCAAATCTTCTTGAGATCTCCTCAAGTAAGGTATACATCAACAAAAAAATGTTCAAAAAGATGAGTTTATTTATATGAAAATCAACAGCAGAAACTACCGGAGGATGTCGGAAAAGTGACCTAAAAACAGATCGAAAGAGGTTAATTCTTCTTCGTCGCTTAAACCAGTAGGAAAATGTGAAGCTGTTTTCTAACAAGTTTCTGATGTGATGTGAACATACTGAAGAAACCAGAAACCACCGGACAATCACTGATTTTAGGCTAAACAAGGTAATCTGAAAATCTCCGATGGGAAATTCTTCTTGCAACTCCAACGGAATCTTGATGGAAACTAGTGAGCTTCCATGGTGAACGAAAGAAAGAATGTGAAAAGAAAGATAGATATTTCCGTGAAAAGAAAGATGGAGGAGAAAAAATATAATTTAAAATTTAAAATTATAAAACATTGATTTATTTAATAGTTACAGTGTATTATAGTGCTGTTAAAATAAGGGGTACTAGTTTAAGGAGATTAGTTTTGTCAAAAAAATAAAAAAGAGATCTATTTTAGTCAACAATAATTAAAAGGGAGTCTATTTTTGTGTTTTTCCGAAAAAATAAAGAAAGAGTAGGAAGGAAGTTTTATGTTGGGCCAAGCCCATAAACCCAAAACCTAACTCTTAAAATCACCCCAATACCCACATCCACATTTATCTAGAAAACTCTTCCTTCTTCTCTAGCCTCCAACGACTCCCTCTCTATTTTCACTCTCAATTTCCACTATCTTCTACCATCCTCATCATCTTCCACTCTAGCCGGCCCCCTCTTCTCACACGGAAGATTTATCAAGTTTTGATGCTAGGGAACTCAAGAAAGATTTGAGCTTGAGGTGATTTGGAAACTAGAAACAAAGAGAAAGGCAAAAAGATTGCTTGAGCTTGGAGAAAGCTCATTATATTGAGGTTTGATGCTTTAACCTAACTTTTACTTAAGATTGATTTTGATTCCCTTGAAATTTGAATATTTGTGTTAGATTTGATATGGATTTTGAATAACATTATGTTTTTCTTGGTTTTTGCTCTTGAAATAAGTCTTACAATATGCATTTGATGTGAACTATGGTTTGAAACTAATATGTTTGAGTTGGATTTGAAAATATGAAGAAAACCCGTCTGGACACGCAGGTGTACCGCTCGCAACCATCACGCCCTAGTGTGGTTGTTGCACCTGCGACTACTTTGTGTAGTTCCAGAAGGATTTTGAGACTTTCGTCGCGCATGCGATGGTCACACTTCATGTGGTTATCGCACTCGCAACCTCTTATTTTCTTATCGCGTTCGCGATTGTCACATACCCTGTGGTGTTCTCGCCCGTGGAGGAAACATGTAAGAGAGGCCTCGCGCTCGCAACATAGGTAGCACACACGAAGGTCACAATATTTCTGAAAGATTTTCAAATATTTATGGAACTTAAATGAAAAAGAGTTTTGGTTTGAATATTTACATTGAACAGTTGATAATGAACATTGAATGCGATAATTTGGAATGAGAAATTGATAAGATATGGAATTCGAGAAATGAAGTGGAATTTGTATATGTTATAAATGATTATTGGTTTAATGCTCATGCGGGCAGTCATTTTATAATTTTGTCCCACATTGACTATATTAACTTGGTAAAGAAAGCTTCCTTCAAAAAAAATAAAGAAAGACTTTTCAAAAAAAAATAAAAGAAAAGAAAAAACCCCTTTCAGAGATTTTCTAAAGCTACAAAATATTTATATATCAGGTTATTGATATTGAAAGGATTAAAATGGAAAATTTTTTATTGTTTGATATAATTCACAAATAAGTGTAAAATATTTGGAATATAGATTTCCAAATGAGATAGCTAATATTGAATATAAATACTTTTGGGAAAGGTAAGCACCCTCTTCAATGCTTATTAAGTATTCATTCAAAAAATCCAACTCCCATGGCTCATCATCTTCCACTAGATTCGCAACCAAGAATTCAACCACAGCTCTCCCTTCAACTGTCTTCTTGGTGGTGAATTCCGAGTGTTAGTCATAGCCACTATGTCGTCAACCTCATATTGTACTTTCGGACCCTCATGAGGAATCTCTCCAACGCTTCCATATGCTCTTCTTGAGTCTTAGTCATAGCCACTATGTCATCAATGCAAACTCAAAATCTTTGTGAATCATGTCATGAAAGAGGGTTATGGCCATTTTTTGATAAGTTGCTCCTGCAATTTTTCAACCCAAATGGTATTATCCTATAGCAAAAAGTACCAAAATTTGTGATGAAGCAAGAAAATTGACTTCGCTGGAATTGGTGCCGGAGAATCACTAGAAAATTGCAAGCTGCTGGGAACTTTTTGTAAACTCATCATATGCCATTTGTAAACCTACAACTAAAAGAGCCCTTTTAAGTTAATATTTTCAATTTGATGCCCTTAAAGGTTTTAAATGTCCTCTTTTTTATTATTTTGCTGAAACGTTCTTTTCACTTATTATTTTAATTTTGACTGCCCAATTCATATATATATATATGAATTAATATATATTTAATTTTGACTGCCCAATTCATATATATACAGTAAAACCTCGATAAATTAATACCCGATAAATTAATATACTCGCTTAAATAATAATTTCTTCCGGTCCCGACTTGGGCTAAAAGGCTAAAATAATAATTTCGCTAAATGCATGAGATAATAATTTTTTTAAAATTCCTTAAGGCCCAACAAAAATATAAATTAATAATCCATAAAATATGTAAAAAAATATAACATTACATTCATAATATAAAAGTTATTTTTAGATATATATATTTTTTGCATATTACACTTTGCTAAAATATACATTTAAAGTCACTTGTTTCTTTTTTGCTTGTGAACTAAATGCAATTTTATCCTTAATTTTTTGCAAGGCATGCACTTAGTTTGGTATATTCTTCTCATATTGGAGCAAGTAATTTTTCAAGGTCTTGATTGCTAAAAAAATCTCGTTTGAAGAAATATTTGGTATAACATAACTTTCATCCGGATCTTCTTGATTGTCATCAGCTTCTATACCCATCACTCCCTGAATGATTTCATCATCCATAAGTGATTCTATCACATTGTCATTTTCACTAGGATAATTCAAAAGTTGTTCAACATCCATTACATTTATATAAATTAATAAAATATTAATTTATCGATAAATAAATATCCTCTCTTAAATAATATTTTTTCTTGGTCCCATTAGTATTATTTTATCGAGGTTTTACTGTATAATGTATAGTTGCATTTATGGAGGAGGAAGAAGACTTCATCATGCAGGCTCGTCTCACAAATTTAAGAGGTCCTGTGATAAATATTAAAATTAGGCCCAGTATAACAAAGCATTTATCAAGAGCCCGTTTTTGAGATTGATCTAACTCTTTCCACCTTCTCTTTTTCATAAGATAAAGTCTTGTCAACCACTATATGTATGGTCAACCACTATATGTATAGTTGCATTTATGGAGGAGGAAGAAGACTTCATGTTCGTCTCATAAATTTGAGAGATCCCGTTTAGAAATATCAAAATTGAACCATGTATAACAAAAAATTTATCAAACCCCTCTTTGAGATTGATCTAACTCTTCCCGCCTTCTCTTTTTCATAAGTTTTTCATGTACAGAGTCATAACTTCTAAATCTTGGAGACATGTTGGGCAAGCAAGAATTTAGCAACTAATAGAACTATAAAATAAGAACAAAATCACCTGAAAAGTAGATAACAACTAAAGTTCACCACCTTCTTACTTTTGAGCCACTAAACTTAAAAGGATTTATCCTTCAATCAAAATAAATATTATAAGATGATTAGTCATAACCAAAATCAGAATTATAATTGAAAAAAAATTAGAATTATAAAAAGAAAATCCAATTACATAAAATTCAGAATTATAATTGAAAAAAATTGGAATTATAAAAAGAAAATCAAATTACATAAAAATCAGAATTATAATTAATTGCTAAGTTTTAGTTGATTCGAAAACTAGAATACAGCAATATCAGTTAATGATAGTTGTTAGATATTCTCAAATATAATATGGTGATTTTGTCCAACAATATCTGCTAAAATTCAAACTTGAATATTCTAAAGACTTGCAAGATAGAAACCAGTAAACTATACTCCTCTAATAAGATGATCTACACATAAATCTCTAAAAGAAATGACAACAATAATTATTGCACATCCATCAATATCATATTTCCAAAATTAACATAAAACTAATAAGTTAACAATCAAAAAATGAAAAAAGGTTTTGAACCTAAGGCCTTTAATTCTTTCATGAACAACAATTCAGGAGGCCCCTCGCCTGAAAGAATACATGCAAATCAAAGTCAGAAAACAAAAATAAACACAATATCTGAAAATTTCCCAAAAAAAAAAAAAAATAAACTTGCCATTGCTTTGATTTTCTCCTTTTTTAATCGAACAGAAAATCCTAAATTTCGGTCTGAGTATTTATCATCCGAGCCTAAAAGCAGTAAAACTTTTCGACTTGAGAAATGTTTTCTCGGAATCTGATTCTCTGAGAAAATTGGGCTTCGAAATGGAAATTAAGGACTGAGATTTGGACAAATAACAAAGGTGAAGTGGGAAAATTGAAGAAATCTAAGGAACCAGAATAAATAATTAGAATCTCCAATTTTAAGAAGATTCAAAAAAAAAAAAAAATTACCATACAGAGACAGACCGGTGCCTAACTTGAATCCCAATCCAGTTGAGCAGATTGAGGATGAATGGCGTGGATTTTGTACATACTGGAGGTGGAGAAACAGTGCAATTGCGCAGATTGATCTTGAATGCCGTTTATTTTTGGAGGAACAGAGTGGAGAAAGGGTTTTTGCTTTACGATTGTAAATTTAGTAAGTGCTCAACTCTTGGGGCTGTTCTCGAATTGTTGGGCCATGTACATGGGGCTGAATTACATAACCTATGAGCCGGACATGCCATCATGTATACAAAAAAGCATAACACTCTTCCGTAGGTAACAAAATTGTATAGTGTTATTATAATCTAGTCTAAGCTTCACTAAATTAAGAGCATTTCTGCAAAATGGGATCATTGCTTTTGAGCTCGGTACCTGGTGCAGACCATCCAATGGGTAATTTTGGAAAGGAAAAAAAAAAAGGAGAAACAAAAAATTCTCAATTTCAAGAGCTATAGAATCACTGTTAAAATAATGGATTTTCCTCAGCATAATTCAACCTTAAAAGTTGTTCGCAAGCATGGTCCATGCATCCAACGATTAAATCATCAAAAATATGAAAAATCACCAAATATTTCGGTGATTCTACGTAAAGATCAAATTCGAGACAAGAGTTTCTAGGACTTCCGATGACACGGAGAAAGAGCCTACTACAGTTCCTGTGAATATAGGTTTGTGTCCCTTGGCATAGCTAAATAGGACTTGGTACTCCTAAACTAAATTTACCCGTCATATTTGACACTGGAAGGGACCTTACATGGGCTAGCACCGATTATAATTTGGACCCGACCCAGTCAACCTCTTATGCCGACGTCCCCTTTACTGATCCATTAAGTTCTTCCAATGAAGGTATTAAATAATTAATTAGTTAATTAAGTAACAAGCAAGGTACATATTAAAAAAAAATTTGCGTACATGTTTTGTTATTTGTGATTTTTTAGGACCCACTTTAGGATGTGAAAAATCAATATCAACTTCCGCTACATTTGTTCCTTTAGTGAAAAAAAAAAATCCGGACGATTTTTCATTTTCTTGAACTTGCCGGAATCACTGCCGATGGCAGCAAACTGTCAATTCCGACGACAGTGTTCACGATTGTCGGAATAATCATTGATCCCAACACTGTCATTAGTCGATTACCATATTTGGCATACGATCTGCAATCAACATTTCAAAAAATGATGTCTGAATATCCAACCGGAGACGAACTTCTGGAGATTTTAGCGATGTTCACTTTATAAACGTGCCTAAGATTGTGTTGTCGTTTAATGAAGAATCAGATTTGGAGATTCCTAAAGATGGAATATTCTTTGGTGATGATTTGAGTCAGATGGAATATATACACTCATGTTTAGCTCATGTGTATTTTGCCATTTAGTTTACTATAGATTACCCATTTATTTTATTTAACATTACTCTTCTTAGCTGGAATTATCATTTATTTCTTAACATTTAATTTCTAGTAGAGTATAATTTATTTATTTTACAGAGATGGTAATTAAGCACATACCATGAGTTAATTACCCTAATTACCATACTAATTACTACTACTACTACTTAATTAGCTACAAGCAGCCGGAACAAATCCAACTCTTCCTTTTGCAAGATCATGAACAACTTCAATTGTCTGTTGCTGATAATTTCCAAAAATTGCGAAGTCATCTTCTTTGCTATTTGGTGCAAAAGCCAAACACACTTTCTTAATTCCGTTCACCGGAATTATAGTTCCGGTCACATAAACCTCCACCTCAACTCCCCCTTTAAAGAAAAACTTGATGATCGGTACTGAAACCTCTTCAACACCACTAAAATCATAACACGTGTCCAAAAGGGAAAAACCGTCGGTCGCCGGATAATCTTTCATCATTTCTTTGAACTTAGATTTCATAGCAGAGTATACAGTTGGTTGCAATTGAGTAATCGTTGTACCGGAATCAATAATAGCTCCGGCTTTCGTATAAACTGAATCTGTAACGGGAAGTAAATCTCCGCCTACGCTTATTCCGGTGATTTTGAGGCCGTAAAATGGTGTTTTTTCAAAAGCCGGCGATAATGGAGTGAATTTTGCTCTGCTTCCAATTCTGCCACCGAAACTGAGATGGCCGGTGGAGCTTGAGGAAGGTGGTATGCAATAGGAGAAGAGGTTTTTGTATCTTTTAGCGGTTTGAGATGCAAAAGATATTTTGCTCCGGCCAAACCCAATCAAACCTGCCATCTGACCGAAACTACCAATATTTTGTTGACCGCAACCAAATAAAAATCGTTGAACACATCTGATTTTGCGACGGTTAATTTTTCGGTAGCATATAAACGATGGAGTAAGATGATCCGTCACCATATGCGACGCCGTATAGACATGTTGAGGAAGAACATCGGTCCAAACCAGAACCTGCAGCCAGCCAAATGGTACCAAAATATTAATATTTCTTTTAAATGTTTAATTAAAAAATAGTTTAAGAGTTAAGCTCTATTTGGCAACAAAATTTCAAGTAACATCTCTATATTTTTAATGGTATTCCAATTACATATAGCTTTTAAAATAGGTTTTGGAGATTTAAAAATCATATTACAAAATTATAATTCTTATAAATTTTACCTTTTACAGTTTCAGCAACCGGTAAACAATTATTAAAAATAATTAATATCTACTTAATCAGTTTAACGCTATTAAACAACTAATTTTTCAGCCCTCAAAAAAAGAAAAAAATTTCTAACAGCAAGACTAGAAGTCTGTCTTCGGGACTTAGTAATTTTTCGTTTTTTTTTAAATAGTCCGATGAATTGTTTATACAGAGTTCCGAGATAAAAAATAGTGTGCCACAAATTACAAATTTTGGCTCTGCATTACAAATTAGACATGACTACAAATTTAGCGGTAAATATTATTTTCTGTCTTAATTATAAAAAAAAAAAATTGAAAGCGATAACTCACTGTATTTGATCTCAGAGGTATGTGTAAGCAATCTATTAGACTATTTTAAAAGAAAAAAAAAACAAAATCGGAAAGTCTAGAAGTCTCGAAGAGAGAATTCTACCCTTTCCGTTTTTCTAAACACACCTAAATTTAATTTGCTTACCGGCATCACGAAGCACTTGGCAAGATGAGGAAGAACAAGAAACATTTCTATATGAAGA
>CATIWJ010076005.1:0-18661 GCA_949640765.1 Croton laevigatus | reverse complement strand
GATCTGCCCATATGTCGACATGTTCTTATATCTAGGTTCCACTAATCAAGTAGAGTTAAATACAATTTTTCCTTCTTTATAACATATCATTTTCGATTTCAATAGCTGTAATATAAAGATTTGATATAAATCAATCAATTCATTCAAATATGCTCAGTAAATACTTCTCATGAAATTCTGTCATTTTTCTTTTATCGCGCTGGTACATTGCGTTTGCAATTACCGCGTCAGTGTAACAAAACATTTTCCAAATAATTTACGACTCGAACACACATTCGAGTACCCAGCAGTTTAATTCTCAAAAGCAATTTAAAATAATAAATACTTAAAATAATGATGGAAAAACAAGTTCAGTTTAAGTACTAAATGGTACCAAACCTGATTATTTAGTCCGCCTCGGATTCTACGCGTAAATTCTTAATTTCCGCGCTCTTCGTCAGTCTCAGGTCCTATAAATAATAATTAAATATTTTTCATAAGTCCATAAATTAATTTCGAATCCTAAAATATTCTTACTCGACTAATTTATTCAAATTATCCTTTCGTTGGGCTTAATTAAACTATTTTATAAGTTCTGAGGCCAATTTGTAATTTTTGGAGGGTCTAATTGCGTCCAATAATAAGTTTTGGGGCCAAAATCTAATTAAAATTAAGCCTAAAGTTTATTTTATAAACTTTTAGACTCAATTGCTTAGCCAAAGTCACTTTAGGGGTCAATTTGTAATTTTCAGGACCTGTTTGAAACGCGGCACAAAGTTTCTGGGTAAATTTCATAATTTTAACGAAATACAGGGACGGTTTTAGAATTTACCGTCGTCTCCCCCGCACGGCTCAATTTACAGTCACGAGCTCTAATGGCGGCCGACGTTTCCGGTGTTCTCCGGCGACGAGCAGGTAGCCAATCGACTCCTTTCTTCACGGCCGTTCCAAAGATGGCCTTATCTCCGCCGACCGATGCGTGTGGCAGCCGGAAAACGCTTCGAAAGTTTCTTACTTTCTTTGGCCGGTATACCCTTCTCCGGTAATAGTTCGGAGCAAATAAGACCACCAATCGATTCTACTCGATCCCAGGAAGCTATTTATGCAATATATTTCAAGCTCCACGCTCGATTTTGGCAGATCACAGTTTTCAATTTTGAGGTTTCGTTGAGTTCTGTTTTTCAATTGTTTCTCAGCCAATTTTGGACGATTTTCGATGATTTCGGTACCGAATTAATCAGCATTCAATTCTCTTCAATCCTCAGTTGAAATTTCGGCCATTTCCTGACTGAATCGTGATGCTACGGTGAGATGAGCAAGAAAATTACATTTCAGTCCTTCCGATTTTGGTCCTCATCGTTCGTACCCTTGAAAATTATAATTCAGTCCTTCATGCTTCTGCCCCTCTTCTGTTTGATCCACCATCTTCCTATTTGGTCCTTTTGTCTTTGTTTCCTTCAATTTAGTCCTAATTTAAATTAAAATAACACGTTCTATTTATTAATTTCACAATTTATACAACTAATTATTTAACACACGTCCTGGTTTACACAGTAAATCCTACCAACCCAGGATTTCGTTCGTGACATTCATAATTTTATTCTCTTAAAAAATATTATTTTAATTTATATTAATAATCATAATCTCTTAAAGAATATTGTATTTTACCGTTTATTTAAATCAAGTTCTATTAAAAATAATATTTAAATTCATATTTATAATCATATTTTATTATGAAATGCTATTTTTAAATTCAAATGCTGGATTTTTTGTGGTTGTTTTCATAAATGAATTGGGGGGAAATACCACGCCAAAGAGAAGAGAAGATTGTTGATTTCGCTAATTCCTTTGGGATTTGAGATAAAACTTTGCGTTTGGCGGTGATGACTTGTGAGGCCAGCTAATCGGATGAAAATTAACTCATTTTTTGCTTTCTGTTTAAATTAAATTAAAGGGTTTAAGTTTTGCTTTTGGAATGAAATGAGAAATATTTTTTTGCCAAGTCATTGTCCACGTGACATGTACCTGTATGCAAAGTGTCATCGTCTCACTTCGGATGGCATTCATCCATCCATTTATGATTTCACCACAAACTATATGAATTGTTGCAATTACACCTTGTTAGACTTCATATTTGAATTGTGGCCGACCATGGGCAGCCCAAGCAAGGTCCAGGAGAAAAGGCTCTCAGATTAGACTACCAACTTGTAGAAAAGTCCAATCGAGAGCCGAAAGCCTATTAACGCACTCATGTTCAGGTCGCGTGTTTGGACCTGCCTGGCCTAGCGGTTGTCCAACCCGTAGAATAGATCTCCTTAAATATCCCTATTATGACATTATGTAACCCTAAAAGGCTCTCAGGTTAGACTACCAACTTGTAGAAAAGTCCAATTGAGAGCCGAAAGCCTATTAACGCACTCATGTTCAGGTCGCGTGTTTGGACCTGCCTGGCCTAGCGGTTGTCCAACCCGTAGAATAGATCTCCTTAAATATCCCTATTATGACATTATGTAACCCTAATTTGTACTCTTACTATTTTACATATTACTCACTCCAATTTGAATATTTTTAGTCACACTCTAAATTAAATAAGTTGTTGTAATTACACCATAAATAATTATTTTAGACTAAATTGAAAAAGGTTTTCACCCTAACGGATCCATAGTTAATCGAACAAACAACAATGATCGGTGGTGGTGGTGGTGAGGTGCTACCGAAGGTTGATAATGTTTTTCCAGGTGCTAGAAAAATTGTTTCAAATTTAGGAGTTTCTCACCCTCTATTGGATTGGATACTAAAAGAATTCGGTTTTTGTTTGAAATTTAAGTGTTTCTCACCATCCATTCGATTGAATCCTACAAGTATTGGATTGCATCGGATGAAAAAAAAAAGAATTTATTGGAATTTAGAGCTAACTCTCCATAAGCTAGAAGCCAACAAAGGAATGAAACAGGAAAATAGCTGGAAGAGAGTGAGAGAGAGCACTTATGTTGCAAATGATTGGGGAGCTCTTCTTCCAATTTTTTTGCAGAGGGTATGAAGAAGAGAAGATGGAGAAGTTTAGACCTCGGGACTTGGGCACCCTTGAAATACTCCGAGCAACCAATAAAATAGATTAAAATAGTGCCATTACATATTAATTACGAAAATACAAAATACATTCATTCACATTTCAATTTATAACAAAAATCTTTCCACACTCGACGTACACTATTTCTTTTTTCTTTTCCTTTTTTTTTTTTTTAAACATACTCAATGTATACTATTTCATAAACTAAAGTATTTATTTAAAAAAAATCTGAATTTTTTATTAAAAATTGTTCCTCGTCCTCTCTATTCATATTACTACTACAATTCAATTCACACTCCAGCTATGTTTAATAATTTATTTCATTTTTATTACAATTCAATTGCTTTTATATTTATTTAATTTTTATCGTAAATATTTATTCATCTTTTACAATGTATTTGGTTTGTATTTTGCAATAATAATTTGAAAATAAAGAAAAACATAAATTAAAAACTAAAATATCTAGGAGTTATTGTTAGAAATTAGAAACTAAAATAATCTTCAGTTGTAGATGATTTTTGCCACTTAAATAGGAGAAGTCTACCTAAGAATTTTTCCTTAAATAGAGGGTTGTGTTTCTTTTTATATATTATATATAATAAGGTTTTATATTTTTTTAATGATAAACAAAAATATTTTAATTTTATTTTGATTTTAATTTTATGATTTTTTACTCCCGCATTTTATAATTCTGCGTTCGTCTCTACTTCATATAGTTTCTACTACATTCATTTTATCCTTGCTTATTGAGAATCTCATAATTGTGAGTCATGATATGTTAATAATATGTGCTGTAATCAAGTTTATTATTACATCCGTTCTTAAAATAATGAGATTTTAAGGTAAAATCTTATTCATAAATAAATGAGGTTTTTAGTATTTTTTTATTAAATTAGGACAATTATGCTCTTTGTCTTGTAGTAGATGTAATTTACCTTCAATACATGTATATTCCATTTTTTATATTAAGTGGATGTAAGTTGTTATTTTTTAGGTTAGAATAGAAAGAAAATTATGAGAAAAAATGAGAGTAAACAATAAAAGTCTCAATTAATTTTTTTTAATTTTAATTTAATTTTCCTTTCTAAAATTATTTTAATATAATATTATTAGGTTTGGCAGCTTGTTATGGTGGTGGGAAGGCCATTTAGGGTTTGTTTGTTAATAAGTAAAATAAGGGTGTAAAGTAAAATGAGAGTGGGTTTTGCATTGAAAAACTAATATTACCTTATTTGAAAAAGGGAATTGTCAAAAAGTAAAGTAAAATAAATGAAGTTTTGCATAGTTGGGAATCACTTTAAATTAGGGTGAAAATAAAATATAATATTGGAAAATCAGTGTTTATGTGATTATATTAATAAAAAAATTAGTGCATCCTTTATTTTAACAAATAAAATAATATTTATTTAAATAAATTATATAAAATTATTTTAATTTCACTCTCTTATTTTACTTCTAACTATTTTACTTCTAACCAAACAAGAGAGGTACAAAAGAGGTAAAATATAGAAGTAAAGTGCAAACCTATATTTTTGGTCTTCATTTTATATCCTCTTATATTTTACACCCTTATTTTATATATTTTTTTTCCAAACAAAGCATTCAGTGATGTGTGTTACAGTGGACCTGCACCTTTTCTACACCATACATAAATTTATTAAATAAAACGGACCACGTGTGCTTTCCCCGTTCCGTTATTAAATGTGTTTAGCCGTTTTTTAATAACGGAGATTCTTTGTGTGAGAGGGGACAAAGATGTTGACAAGACGGAGGAAAGGAGTGGGAGTGTGTGTGTGGGGAGCCCTTTGATCTTCATTTCCATTTCCGTGCTTTTTGGCAGCCTTTTTTTTTTTTTTCCTTTAATTCTTTTTTTTTATAATAATAAAATAATGCAAAAAATAAAAATAAAATAAAATTCTAAGAGATAGGCAAAATTGTTCCATCTTAACCAACCCTATCCAATCATAATCCGTATTAGTCTTGAGCTGCTATATGATTTTAAATACATTCATATTCTAGGACAATCAATGAATAATAAAAATTAAAGAAAATAAAAAACAAGCTTGCTTGGCATCCTAATTATCAAGGGGTTTTAGGAAAATAATTTCAATAATTAAAATAATTCAAAAAATACCTTATTAAAAAAACAAAAATGATAACTTAAGATAAAAATAGAGAACTAATTAATTTAATTAATAAAAAATAACAAAAATAAAAAATAAAATACGTATAATTATTTTATATTTTTATAAAATTATTGTACTATTTTTATACAAATATAAAAAATTCAGACTTATTATACAGTTTTTATACCTCTATTGTATAAGTATTGCAACTATAATATTATTGTATAGTTTTTATACGACTACTATACAGTGACATTTTTTTTTTAATAAAATGACTGAAAATGTTTTTAAAATTTACTGAGATTTTTTTTTTTAAATTTCACCATGTGTCTGTTTTTAAAAAATTTAAAAAAAATAAAAAAAGACAGCATTTACATATATTCTACTTATCAGATGTCCATCCATCAATCTCCAAAGTGGGCCCTTCGCTAACCAATCCCCACTTAAAGGCCTCATGGCCCAATCTGTAAAGTGGGCCCTTCACCAACCAATCCCCACTTAAATGGCCTCATGGCCCAATCTGTTTTTGGATCTTTCAGCCCCGTTACTATCACTTCACTTATTCCCTCTATTAGTAGGTTATATGTAATTCCGGTCTCCCATGTTTTTTATTTTTTAAAAGTAAACAAATAGTAGAATTGAAAAGAAAAAATATTTTTATTAAATTTTAAAAGTATTTTTGGTTATTTTGTTAAAAAAAATAAAAAGACTATTATATAATAGTTATATAAAAATTGTATAATAATATAATAGTTATACAATATCTATATAATAGTGGTATAAAAACTGTATAACAAATTTGAATTTTTTTTATGTTTATACAAAAGCAGTACAATAATTTTATAAAAAATATATAATAATTGTATATATTTCATTTTTTATTTTTTATTAAATAAATTCACTATGTGTCATTTTTATAAAAAAAAAATTAATGAAATGTTTGTTTTTACTCAAAGTTATTATTTTTACCTTTTTTTTGCACAATCAGACTCAAATTTATAATTATTTTAGTTGTTGATACCGTTTCTCTAAGACTCCTATTAATGGGTGTCCAAATCTAACTACACTCCTAAAATCACCCTAATCACCCTGTCCCGTTATAATTCCATAATTATAGGATTAATAATATACATTACACTAATAACCTCATAATCGAATATTTGTCTTTATAAATGTAAATAAAAGGAAAAGTTGCGGATATTTAGCTTCAAATTAGATTATGTGTCAGAAAAAGAGGAGAAAGATTACAGTTTCCACATGATGGTTGGTTGGTTATGACTTATGTGATAAAAAAAAATAAAAAATAAAAAAAAAAACATAAAAGTTTGTTTGGTCGGATTAGTATCTAGACCACCTGGTTGAGGTTAAGATAAACGGTCTAAATAATAACCTAACTCGCGCTTTCCTTCCAAACCGACGGTACATTGACCCTGACCCAATTTATTATAGATGATTCTAAACAAATTAATTACTATTTTTTTTTAAACATAAATCACATCTTCTTTCATTACTTAATTAAGTACAGTGCAGTAAGAGTAACAAATTAACTACTACTACGTCCGTTTTTTTCATATCTTTACATTCACTATTTCACCAATATCAATACAAACACACTTTTCACCAATACCAAAACAGAAATAATAATAAATAATTATCAACCCTTTAAAAAACTTACTTTTTCACCGATACCAATAAAAAAATAATAATAAACAATTACAAAACTTACTATAAATGGAAATGTAAACAAATCAAAAAAACACCCAAAAACGAAAATGTAAACATATCATAAAAACGGAGATAGTATGTTTTAAACAAAAATTCAAAGCATTCTTTTTTTAATTTTTTAATAACACATCATTTTAATGATAAAAAATAATACTATTTAATTCTTTCAGGTCATCAATAATACACTCAATGTTTTTTTTTCCCAAAAAAAAAAAGAAAATGGAAATAATTTTTGCTCTACGATTTGGGGGTCTGGTTTGATTGGAGGAATGGGTAGGAATTTTACAATTTTTTTTTTTGGAAGCATGTCGGGTCTCTGTGCTTTACTCCGACCAATTCAGACCTGATTCAATTATGTATATGAATAGTAAATAAGTTTCTTCATGATGATAACAGCATATACTATGCTTTGAACTCAAAATTTGTTTAAACGAATCTAAGTTATTTATTACTTAGACCACTTTCTTTGGTTGAATTTTACACTATTGTTGCATTAACCCTCCATGGTTAGTCGTAAGCATTTGATAAAATCTAATTATTTTTTTATTGCTGTTTAAAAATAATTAAAATAGGTACAACTTAATGACAGTCATATTTCATAATTTATTTTAATAAAATATCAACATAATTGAATATTAATTAAATGTTTTTATTGTATTCATATGTTTATTTGCTAATACAAATAAATGCACATATTTAATATTATATATACACATATTTATTTTTAAGTTCAAATTAATATTAATATATATTAGTAACTAAATTATAAAATTTACTTAATAATTCAAAAAAAATTATTACATTTTACTCTTTTTTTTAAATATAAAAATGGTTATTAATGGACCAGATAATATTATAAGTTACACAGTTAGAGTAACCATTCCCTTAACTATGCACTAAATTTCTATTAACAACGTGGTTAACAAAAATCGAACATATATATTATCCAAAAAATAAAGGATAACATGCTAATGGCCGCATACATTTACTTTATGCGCTCGGTTAACCATTTTGCTACACTGCTACTGGTAGGGGGTGAGCAAATAAGTCGATCAAAACAGATAATTCGAATAATCCGGTCAAAACGGATAGAACGGGTAAGGTAAGATATGTCAAACGGGTAGTTCAGCCAATTCAAAAATAAACGGATAACATATTTTTCTGCCAAATTACCCTTTTTGCCGAATAAAAAAACGACATCGTTTTACTTACACTTAACATGACATTATCTCTATATTTGCATTTTTTCTTAGAGATAAAAAAATTATAATGTTAATTTTTAATTCGGCTAAATTTTATATTTAATGTATTCTAATTCGGTCAAAGCATATACAAATCGGCTAATTCAAAAATTAATGTATAATTCAAGTAAAAATTATAATTTAGCTAAAACGAGTAAAGGAAAAAAAAATCTCTAATATGCTAATTTGGCAAAAAATTGGGTCAAAAATTAACTGATAAGGCGGAATGCTCACTCGTCGGCACTGGCACCATCTTTCCACTTGAATTTGCTTAAACAAATGCATGTCTATTTCATTATAACTTGAAGTCCAATTCAAAGCCCAACCTCTATCAATAAGGGCTTGGAATATGGAATTAGGACCCAATCATAGAGAAACTCTAGAATTCAAAATAGCCTCGTAAATAAATCCAAAGCGTTTCAAATAGGAGAACACACTATAACACTAGTGGTTTGGCAATTCTATTTGGGAAATGTAAAGCAATAACACTTTTTAAAAATTAAAATGGCAAATGGCATATGCTTTGAAAATATAGTAAATAACTTTTTTTTCTTTTTATAGGGACTTACATTTATACTAATAATAATAATAGTAGGTGTTTGAAAAGTTAAAGAGAGCATATCATATTCTTTTCCTTCCCTTCTTCTTCTTCATTCAACCTTGATTTCAATTCTAATGAAACTTGCGGATTTTCAAAACCAAAAACGAAAGCCATTGATAAAAGTAAAGTTTAGGAAAATAATTTTGAATATTTCGAACCAATAGCAGTTGATCTTTACTGGAAAGAATTAGGGATCCAGTTTTTGGTGGAGATAGAGAGCCTATATGGCGATTAATCTTCACCTTAATAGGTTTACAGTGGTCATGATTATTATGTTTTTGTAATGTTTATGCTAAAACATTGTAGCAAATAGTGATATTTGGAAAGGGAGGCGGCTAGGATTTTTAGAGAGGAATAAGTGGAGCTGTATATATCGATATATTGATCATATATACCATATACTGGTATATATGGATATAGCAGATAGTGACCTTTGGAGGGGAGGCAACTAGAGTTTTGGAGATGAACAAGTAGAACCGTATATACCGGTATATGGTTCATATATACCATATACCAATATATATGGGGTATATATGGGTATATATACGATAGGGCTGACAGTGGTGGCTTTAGGTTCGGCTGTCTTCGGGTTTCACGTTGGTGGTCGACATGTTGACGGTGGAGGTGGCGGAGGCGGTCCCTTTGTTTTCATCGAGTTACTATTGCTATTTCATTTTTTATGTAAGTAATCAAGAAGAAGCAAAAGATGAAGAGAAAGATCCGACTATTTTTTAGGGTTGGATGATTTTTCTATTTTAGATTACTTAAGGTTATTTTTTTATTATTTATTAATAAGGGTATAATTGGATTTTAAATTTGTAAGGTATTGTTTACTTAATATTAGAAACATTATGTTATTTATTACTAAAACTCCTAAACATGCTATTTGTTTCGCGGCTCCTTCTATTTTTAAATTATATTTTATTTTGAGGTTTTCATGAAAATAGATCACAATTTAGCATATAAAAAAAGAGAGTTATATATATATACACAACAACCGAACTCAAGTTTGAAATAGTTAGGCTCAAATATGTCACAATAAATGTAAATATATTGAATTTGAGTTTGAACTAAATCTCGATAAGTCAAAACAATGTTACTTTTAATTTAATTCGATTCCAAACTCCCAACATCATGTTTTTGAAAAATCATTAATTATTTAAAATTTTAGTAAATGAATCAAGTGATTCAATAAATAAATTCACTTCCAAAATTAACTCTTTTTTTTCTTCGATAGAGGCTAAGAATAAGATTTTTTTTTTTTTTTAAATAAGAATAAGAAATTAAATTGTACATTTATGACATAAGATTCACAAAATGGAGGGAAGGGTTGATTTACTGGTAGGAAATGAAGAAGTTGGTTTAAGCAAGAGATGTGTGGTGGAAATGCGTAGGCAAAAGAAATGGTATCATTTTAATGTCGAGGCCAAGAAATAAGGTAACAATTTAGTAAATGTGGGGCACATGCTTAAAAATGAAAATAATCCAATCAATGCATGTGGGTAAAATAGGAATAGTAGTAGTAGAATTGAATTTTGGGTGTAACCTTAGGTGTCCCTCTTCCTACCATTTATTAGTAACATAATTTAAGAGGGATCATTTTCAACGATGGAACCCCAATAAGAAGAAAGAAAGACCAAAGTTGATCTCTAAGCATTGAATGCTGTTTTGGTCTGCATGTGTACCACTAGATCCGAGTTGGCCTTATCATGTTTGGTGCGGTCTCTCATTCAGCACCATTTCTTAATTAACACTATTTTTGTTTGGCATAAGGGAAAAACGGTGAGAGAGCCATATTTGAAAAGCAGAAAAGGGACCGATTTCATTTCATCCGTAATAAGTACAGGCCGATTTCACTAAAAATTGAGAAAACGAATAACCTAACTAATGTTATTAATTAGAAATTACTATTTAGTAAATGTCAATAAAGATTAAAAATTATATAAATATCACAATTATAACCAAAAACTTAAAAAAAATCCAATATTGTCTCTACAAACATCATAACAACGTTAATAATTAATACTAATTCATGACCGTAAAACTCCCTTCTTTCAACTACTCTTTGTGAATTAGATTCAAAACCCCCATTGAAACTCGCGTTCCAACCACCATCTGCCACCGAAGTTATTGCCGTCCTAGTAAATCCAATAAATTGGTTTGCAGCAGTTCAAGTATAGATCTCTAGCGACTTACTCAAGAAATAGCTTTCTCTCTGCAAAATCTCTTTAAAAATTCTCTCAATCCTTTTCAACTTTTCTCTTAACTTTTCTAGCAAAAGCTAAAGACTATTACAATATATTTCCCGTAATAATTCTTTGTTACATTCTTCATTCATTTCTTTGTTAATCTAATAAATCGTTTGCTATCTTCATTAATCATGTAAATATGGTCTGCTTACTTGGTTTTTATTTCTATTTTTTGTGTATACATATTGGAAAAATACATGTATTTTTCAAAGCATATTGGAAAATACATATACTTACACATGAACATATTAGTCACGTAATGTGTGTAGGGAAATACATGTATTTCCTAAAAACATATTGATAAATACATGTATTTACTAAGAAACAATGTGCTTATACATATTGGAAAAATACATGTATTTCCCAAAAATATATTGAAAAATACAAGTATTTACCATGAAACATATTTGTTGTGTTCTGATAATAAAAGTGTCAAGTTGAAGGAGAGCATTATGACAATAAAGTCAAATAAGAGAAAATCAGAAAAAATAAATTCAGAATTCGAAGAAAGGAAAACTGAAGTAAGCAAATCAAAGTATGAACATCGAATCTAATGCAGATCGAATCAAAACTTACCCAGAACGAAATTAATGTCGAAGTTCAAATTGAGAAAATGTAATATAATTCAAATCGAGAACCAATGGAAATCCTGGTAAGAGAGATCAAATCGGGAAGCAAATTGAAAATATGAAAAAGTGAAAAAATGGTAAAGAGTCATGAAAATGGAAGAAAGAAACAGGAGAACGAAGCGAAGAGAGAGAAAGAAAACAAACGTATTAAGGTTAATTAACAAAGAATATTTTAATAAACGGCAATTTTGTCCACTAAAATTGTAAATGACATTATGTTAAAAAAAAAAAATTTGTAAATGGCATTTATCCAAAATCTAAAAAATATTGACATTTACATAAATTAACTTTGAAACTAACATCCGTTATAATATCCTTCGAGAAAATGATTAGAAACCATAGTCATCTGGTCATACTGGTCAACTATGACAGACAGGCGTAGCAAGATTGGGCTTATGTTTTTTTGGTTTTAGCCCATTTCCTTTGTCCGCAAGTATTATATATTTGGAATTTTGATGTCCACTAAATTCTATCAAATCTTAAAAAATTATATTTTTTTTAAAAATTAATTTTTAAAATAACTATTTTAATTATAAATATAATATAGATAGACTATAAACATAAATGGACTATAAACAATTTATAAACAAAATAAATATAGCGTTTTAAAAGTAAAAAATTAAAATATGACCATTTTAAAAATTAAAAATATAATTAGGTTAATTATTTTTTCATACTTAAACTATATCCTTTACTACTTTTCTACCAAGCTTTTTATTGTTAAAAAAAATTAATTTAGTCTATTTATTTCTTTTAAAATTATTATCAATACTATTAATAATATAATAATAATAATAAAATTTATTTTATAATATTTATATTTAATAAAACAAATATTTTATTTAATGTTGATATATATATATATATATATATATATATATATATATATATATATATATATATATATATATACAGACACACACATTAAAAAAACATATATGTATATAAACTATTTTAAAAATTATGTAAAATTTTAAAAAATAAAAAACTTGGTTTGATCAATTCAACCTGTTCTGCCCTCAATCCTTTGACTTGGTTGGGTCACTTTCTGATCTGGGTTTAATTAAAAATTTTTCATGATAGATAGGTACCATTTTATATCAATTTGCATTGGTTGAAGCCTCCAACTTTAATTGAATATAATAATTATACTTAGATACTTTAATTTTGTGTTATTTTATTATTTATTTTAAATTTTAATATAATTATTAAATAAATGTTTTAATCCTAAACATATTGGGGATAAAATATGAGAAGTTACATTCGTAGCAGGTTTAGAAAGATCCAAAAAGGTCTTTTTATAGGTTAAGGTTTATTCAATGTTAAATGAATCAACCAATATGATAAATAAATAAAAAAAAAACACACTAATTGAATGGATTTTGATTTAGGGATTTTTGAAATAAATAAACCACTAAATTTTAAAGCATCCTATATTCAAAATTCACAGTTTTAAAATAATTCTTAAAATAATCACATTTTTTTTGTTATAAATAAATATAAATATAAATATTATAAACATACTATAAATGATTTATAAACAGTTTAATATGAACTTTTTAAGAGTTAAAAGTTAAAATATAGACCTCTTAAAAGTGAAAAATATAATTAGACTAAAAATTGTTTTCAAACTTAAAAAATTGAGCATTTTTAATATTTTCACTATTGATTATCTCCAATTATATCTGCTAGTGAAAAAGAAAAAAAAAACAAATGAGAACTTGATAACTTTTGAGAGTCATATTTGCAATTTTGAATGTTTAATTAAAAAAATCCAAAGTCATAGCTAAGATCTTTCCAAAATTGAAATTCCTAATTTCATTCTTAACCATCATGCTTTCAATCTCTCCTCTTATCCGAGTTGAATCATTGTATTCTTTGCAGTTTCATCAAAGATTTCAAGCTGAAAAATAGGTCAGCAGGATTAGAAGTAGACAGATGTTTACTTGATGGAGAAAATGTGTAATGATTTTGAAATTATATGCTAGGGATTTTGACAGGGATGCGCACAAATTTTGAAATATATATAATTAGTATGAAAATTAGACGCGGTATATCTATCAGTTTGGTGGAAATTGCTTGCCGCTTAAATGGATGCTCAATTCAAGCAAATCAATTTGTTTTTCCATCACCTTTATTTTCTTGTTTATTGGGCCCCTCTTCAAATGAACATCACTAGATTTTGGAAATTACTACCTTCAGGTTTTTCAATTCTTTACACCCTAAAAATATAAATACCAAAAAATTACCAATACTAATACATAAATAATAATAAACAATTAGTAATACTTTACTAAACTTACTTTTTCACCAATACCAATAAAAAAATAATAATAAACAATTACAAAACTTACTATAAACGAAAATGTAAAGAATTGAAAAATCCACCCAAAAAAGGAAACGTAAACAAATGAAAAACTTAGAGATAGTATTTATTAAGGATTATCATTATACTAAGCATAAATGAGAAAAGTCATTGAAAAACTATACCATTGAGCATGATCAGAGAGGAATAAGATCACACAAAAACCTATACGAGCAAATGATTAGAATGGGAGAGAGAATAGAATGGAAAAAAATATTTAAATTTGATTTAGTGTCAATGTGTCATCTTTTGTTTCCTTTTCATTAAAAATAGATATCTAACATTTTTTTTTTTCCCTCTTCAAATGGAGGGGAGAACACTTATGCAATTAACCTCCGTCAAAAATAGCCAAGAACATCTGCCTGGAGAAGTAAATCCATAGAACTATCCGATTGCTCTAACCACTTGACACCATAGTCTCCATCATACGCATTCTTCACCGTACTCTCGGCCACTTGATTAGCTTCCTATAGATCTTCTTCATGATTGTTTTGGATAAATTTCACATATAGTCCATGAATTTTGGTGTTTATAACCAAAATACTTTTAAACTTTAATTTGTCTCACAAAAGTCAGTGAACTTTAAATATTTCTCACAAACAGTCTTTTTGATCGTCCCTCCTCTTTTCCGGCCAGCAATAACTTTTAGGTTTCACATTTTAACACCTAACTTGATATTATTTTTTAAAATTGAACAATTTGTATTTTTTATAACAATTTTTCTAGTAAATAATAATAATGGATATATAACAATGATAATAATTAATGTAATTAATTAATTAAAATTATGAATGACTTTGTAACAAATTGTTCGGTTCGGTTCGGTTCGGGGGATAGAATTCATATATTTTCAGGTTTGGGTTTATCAGGTTCGGTTCGGGTTGACCCCGAACCCGACCGATGCACACCCCTAGTAACAATTTTTTATATTATACTTCAACTCATATGGTTATAAAAATATTAATAATATATTACGTAAAATATTCTTCTAAATTTTTTAAAATTATAGATGACATGAATCTTTCATTTACAAAAAATAAATAATAAATTAAATAATAATAACAACCAAACTATATGGACTCAACTAATGCAGTAGGACTGCAAAAAATATTCTACAGCGTTGAAATAAAAATTATAATTATATTTTATAATATTATATTATTATTTTGTTAAATTAAAAAAAATGAAAAGAAAAAAAGAAAAAGATGTAGAAAGTCGTTCTTCACTGTGAGCAGATGAAGTAGCACAGGACAACGCCGGCAATGAAGCAACAGGACCAGCTGGAGGTGTTACGTATCCCATTCTGGTCCAAAATCCGCCGGTTATGAATTGGCGTTGATGAATCATTGATCAAACTGACGATGGAGACGGATGAGTGGCGTGAGGTGATCTGGCCAAGGGTCTATCGCGATATGAACTCATCTCTTTTTTCCTCTGTTTTGTTAATGGTGGGGATATCAAATAGTGATGCTAGAGCCATTAGGCTCACTGATCAACCACCTTTCCAATAGAGAAAATGATTCCAGTTAGGTTTTGAGGGTGGCGGCGGCAGAGCTTTTTTTCTCTTCGGAAAATCGTTTCTCTGTCATATTTTTCAAATGTATAAAGAAGGAAGGAGAGAGGAAGAGAAATGGGATGTGTTTTGATTTTGTGTTTCGACAATGGTAGGTGGGAGGTTACAGTTTAGAGGTGGTCGAAGGTGGCATATTTTGTGTTTTGATTTTTCTTTTTAATTTTTTAATTTTTGTTTTTTAATTTAACAAAATAATATAATTATAATATATACTGTATTATAATTAAGGTTAGATGTGTAGTGTAATATAAAAAATTAATAAAAAGTCATCCAAAATTTTAATTAATTAATTAAATTTATTATTATTATTTACTAAAATAAATTATTATAAAAAATACAAATAGTTTAATTTTAAAAAATAAAATCAAATTAGAGGTTAAAATAAGAAATATAAAAATTATTGGAGGCCGGAAAAGAGGTATTCCAGTCAAAAGGACCATTTATGATTGAAAATTGAAGTCTATAGACTATTGGATGTCAAATTAAAAGTTAGAGATATTTTGGTCAATCATCAAAATTTAAGGATTATACGAGAAAAATTGTTTCCCATGGGTTTGTCTTAACTCTTGGCATATAAGGAACAAATTATTTAGTTGAAAAGCTCCACGACAATTCCCCATAGTCAAACAATTTTTCAACACAATAAATCCATGCAGTTGAAATTGACAAAACTCTGTACAAGTTGATGAGTATTTTTGACAAAATTTTGAAATCTAGACAAATTGATAATAGTAACCTAGTTCAGGGCCATATGAGCATTGAGCCTATAAGCAACTGTATCTATAACTTGTAAATTCGGTACGGTACCCATACGATAAGTTCTGTCAGTACGACAGTTGGCTTCGCTAGCACGGGCAAAAACGCGTATTTGGCCTTAAAAATTGTTATGATAATTTGTAAAAGGAAAAGAGGAATACTACCAGCTTGATTTTTGGATGAAGTATCTCAGAGAATAGTTGTAAAGAAGTTTATTCCAAAAATAAAAAATGTTACATAGTTCTCTATAATTCTAAAAGATTACATATGAAGTGTGGGAAGGGATATTGAAAATAACAAATACTACAAATTTCAAAAATTCAGAAAAACGCAAAAAAAAAAAGAAAATCTCAATTGAAACTGGCTGTTTGATGTCATCTCCTAAAAATGATCTGTTGCAAGTTGATGAATCCTAAGCATTTTGCCACAAATATCAAATTCATCAACTGACAACATTCCATAAGGTGATAGAAGAGGATCACCATTATTCAGCCTTTCTTCTATTTCCAAATTAAAACCACACACCACTTCAAATTAAGACCAATGGCTTCTCCTGCATTTCTCTTTCAGATTTCTCATCCAAACCTATAAATAGCTTTGAAATAGATGCTTCAATTTCTCTTTCTATTTCACACACACAGCTTTTGCTTTGAACTTTGCCTCTGCTTCTAATGTTGTTATTATACTGCACAATCTTTGAGCTTTGCAATACACTCATTGATCTTGACTTGCTGAGATTTACTAATGGCATTTTCACTGCTACTCCTTGCTTTCTTCTCCAATCTGAACCGCCCATTTTTATCTCGCCAAATGAACCGACCGATTTCGATCTGATTACTCGCTCGCCTCCTGTTAAACCCATCGTTTCGTTCCCATATTCTACGCTCGTAACACTAGATACTTTCCTGTTTCTTCTACTTCCCGTCCTAACTGTCCTGATGTTTGAATTAATAACCTCTTCGTTTGTATCTACTACCACCGCCTCCAACGTACGCGATTCTTCCGCACGTCCCACGCGCCTCCTTAAACGATTCCATATCACCGGCGCGTGAACTCTCTTACTTACAACTTTCAATCCTTCCACAATCTCTTCCATTCCCGGTCGCTTCTCCGCCGTTGATCTCACGCATCTGGCTGCTAAGATCGCCAAATTTTTTACCACTGCTGGATCGACCGGCGCACCGATTCGATGATCGCAAATCGCATAGTAATCGCCGCGCTTGATCAACGGAACCGCCCAGTCTACGATAGATGGAGGACTGTAGTTGACATCAATTGCATTTCTACCGCTAATAATTTCCAGTAATAAGATCCCGAAACTGAAAACGTCGCTCTTAGTGCTCAAGTCGCCGGGAGCGAGATAGCCAGGGTCGAGGTATCCTAAAGTCCCAGCCGGCGGCGTGCATTTAACTCGTACATCCTCCACATGTCCTCTCAACGCTAATCCGAAATCTCCTATCCTCGCTTTCCATTGATCGTCGATCAACACATTCGACGATTTAATATCTCTGTGAATCACCGGTGGATTCGCAGAATGCAAAGCTTTAACAGCCTTAGCTATTTGCAAAGCGAACCGGACACGTCTGGTCCAACCGGGCGGCCTAGAGCTAGAATGCAAAAGACTGTACAAAGAACCATTCGGCATATACTCTACAACTAGAAGTTTCCGGTCTCTGGAGTCGACGGCGAAGCCAATGAGATTAACAAGCCTGGGATGTTGAACTCTGGAGAGAATCTCAATTTCATTCTCTGCAGGAGTTGTGCAAGCAGTGCAGTTACTGCTGGTACAGGAATAGTGATGACCACTAATTGATGGATTATTAGGATAGGTTTTCTTGACGGCGGCTATAAGCTTACCGTCGTCGAGAAAAGCTCTATAAACAGTACCGTGACTACCTTTACCAAGGAAACATTCGGCTGAGAAGCCGAAAGTAGCTTGTACCAACTCGGAGTAAGTGAAATCTCGGATTTTAAAAGGCTTATTGTGATTGGTTTTGAGTGCTCTGTTTTTCCTGATCTTGCGATCCCAATTGTAGGGATCGCAGGTAGCAATTGCAGATTCAGCATTGCAAGAGAGATAACCCATACTAACAAGAGGAAGAAGAAGAAAGAAAAAAATTATTTGTTTGGGAGAAGGAGATAGTGATAAATAGGAAGAAGACGGAGGGAGAGGCAAAGGTGGGAAAAGGGAGCCATAACTAAGCAGTCTAAAAGGCGTGTACTGTGTTTTACAGCTTTGGGGTTTGAAGAACAAAGATGTGAAAATAATGAAAGCATGAAAATTTTGAATAGAAATGGCGTTTCGTTTTGTAAAATAATCATATTTTAATCTTCATGCAAAAGCGTG
>CATIWJ010075986.1:0-11976 GCA_949640765.1 Croton laevigatus | reverse complement strand
GAGGATATGCAATTATTATATTTTCATATGAAAATAATTTTAAAAATAGAAACCTTATAAATTGTTGCAAGAATATAAAAAGGGCAGCAAACTAGCATCAATCATTTTGCCTTGTCATAAATAGACTAAAAGGTATAATACATTCTTTGTGGTCTTAATATTTTTTAAGCAAATATGTATTTCTCATAATTATTAATTTTGTTTTATTCTTCTTTTTGCAGTTATAAATTATGTTCAATTTTATATATATCCTTGATATATGCAATTACATATTTGTTTATTAAATGCTCAAAATTATACGTTTGTTATTACCATTCTGAGTTAAAACATTGTTTGCATGGAAATTTAAAAAAAAAAATGAAAATGTTAATTAATTAATATTAAATAATTAATTAATTTTAAAAAATTAAATATTAAATGGTTATATGTTGATAATTATCACATTAAATAAATTATGTGATAATATTAAAAAGATGGAAGTAATAGAAATGTGCCAAGTGGACCAATCAAATCGCTTCGCTTGGTGGGCAAGCACCCCAAAGTCTCTATAAATAGACTATCTCACTTCAGTTGAAGGGACAGAAAATTCAAGATTCGAAGCTCTGAAAAATCGAAGACGCAAAGCTCTCCTCAAAGTTCAAAGGCTCGTCTGAGGATCGTCAACAAATATCTGCAGTCATTCAAGTCCAAGTTCAAAGCTTAATTCAAGTTGAAGATCAAATGAAATTTATCAAGCCCTACTCTTATTATTTTAGCAATTCATGAGTTGTCGGGTGTTAATGAATGATTTTAACAGGAATTCCGAGACTCGATGCATAGGAGCGTCAAAGTTGACAGCGGAAGCCATGCTAGCATCAGAAGGGCACTAATGTAATTTCATGCCTGGCATTTAAAGATGTTTAGTTGGGTTAATATAGTAATGAGTCATGAAATAATTTGTAGGGCCCCCACGAACATGAATGAGAGACATGAGATTTTAGGCCATAGGATGGAATATGGCCTTTTTAGAAATAAAAGATGAGAAGGGGGTTGGGTATTGGGCTAAGCCCACCCATTCTAATAAAACATTTGCTTATTTACTTAAGTATTAGTTAACCCTAAAATATCTACCCCTTTCTACTAACATCTAGAATTTTCCCACACTTCTAAACTCCCCATCGTCCTTTTTTCTTTTCATCCCACCTTATTCATTTCTTCATCTTCAACTCTATCTTCATTTCCTCTTCTACCCATCATCTAGTCTAGCCCTTCCATTCAACTTTAGGGAAGATCTTCTAAGTTTCTACGCTAAAAAAACACCAAAGAAAGGTAGAACTCAAGGTAAGTATGGAGGTTTTAGCCCTTAACCCTCTATTTGGTTATCAAATGTTGAAATTAGAGTTAAGTTAAAGATTAAGGTAGATCAAGTAGACTTCATACTAGTTATGGCTAGATTAAGCTAAAAGATGTTAGGGTTTAGTATGAAATGAAAACCCTAAATGAAAAGGGTTAGGGTTTTGGTTTAATCTTTAAATAGAAGGTAAATGTGTTATATTTTATAAGAGATCAAGAAGCTAGGGCTAAGAAGAAAGGCAAGGAAGTTGCCTAAGCTTGGAGAAGAGCCCTCAACTAAGGTTTGGTACTTTAACAACATCTATTTTAACTTATTTTTAAGTTTTCTCAAAGAATGATTGATTTTATGTGTTTGTTTTTTGTGTAGAGTCAAAATATGGTCAAGATGATGTTTTGAGTTTTTGGTAAAGCATGATTTTCATTATCTATGAAATTTTCTCCCATGAAATTGATGTATTTTAAAAATGTGTTAAATAGCACTTTTTGTAGCCATAAATGTTAGCTTTTAAATGCATTTTGAATCATGTGGTTTGGACATATGTATCAAATGTTAACTATATTTGAGCAAGAGTCGTGCAGATAGATATAACAGGCGTCTCACACGCGACATTGGAGTCGCGTGCATGATAAGCCTTGTCATATCCGTCGTACTTGTGATGTAGAGTATCATGCTTACAACGGAAGGACGGGAAATTTTCGATTGCGTACTGGAACCCTCGCAAAGTGGCCTCGCGCCCTTAACGATCTTGCTGAGGGAGCATTTCGCACGCAAAACTGTCTTGCTTTCAGTTTCTAAACTACTCCATTTTATTAATCTTTGCTCAACATTCAATGGTTTTTAGACTTTAGGAAAAGCATGATGTAATATCGAAAGTGTGTATATATGTTAACTGTGAGCATGATAAGCATGATATGAGACAATATATTTATAAAATGATTGGATAGGGTGAAAATGCTTATAGTGGCTAGAATTAGAACCTTAGTTATAAGGATACGATGCATCTTATGGTTAGAAAAGTGGGAACAATATTAATGAATATGTTGCTATAAATATGTCGAAAGGAAGATGAATAAACAGGCAGATGCATTGGCCAACCAAGTAACAATTTTTGCATTATCTGAAGAAGAGGCAAGTATGCATGTTTTTTAGCGATGAGTAGTACCAGCAATGCTTAATGAGGAAGTTGAAGAAATTCATATTTTATCAGTCAATCAAGTTGGAAAAAAAAGATTGGCGACAACCTCTCATAGATTATCTTGAACATAAAAAATTGCCTGATGATCTAAAAAAGAGAACCGAGATAAGATGAAGAGCTTCACACTTTAAAAATTTTAATGGAACACTTAATTATAGCTCTTTCGATGGAATTTTTCTTCAATGTCTTAAAGAAGATGAAGCTTTTACAGCTTCAAATTTACAGCTTCAAATGAAGCACATTATTGCGCCCAAATTAGTACTACTTTAAGCTAACTCGCAAGTGCATGAGCCTATTGTAGTATTAATGGTGAACACCCCAAGGTCGTCTCTCAGGAGGTTGAAATTGGTATTATCTAAAATGCTTTAACAGTTGAACTAAAAAGAAACAATAAACTCAAGTAACAAGACCTGGTAATAGAAAATTGGTGGCTGAAAATAACACTTAGAACAAAAGCTTTAAACTTAAAAGGAATTTATGGAAAGAATGTTGCAGATTTGGTTATCAAATTAAAAAAAAGCATTTAGAGTTGTATTTTCTCTACCAATCCGTTGTGACTCTGAATTTCCTAACTGATTTTAATTGAAGAACAAATATCAAACGAATCAATTAGTTAATTGAGGTTATTAGCGACCGCATTTAAATTCCCACTCAACTAATCTCTACATAAGACGTTTAATTATTTAAACTTAGGCTTATATTCTTAATTCACCTAATTTCTCAATTGAATTGGTCCGGTGTTAAATTTCACCTCTCGGTCCTTTATCTAACACCTAAGTCAAATAATTGGTGGCTAAGCAATAATTTGAGGAAAGTAATTGCATTCAATTAAGATAAAGACATAAAATCAGTAGGAAATAGAAATTCACATAACCATGGCAGAATATTTACAACCCTAGACTAGAAAAACTTAGTTCATATTTACACGAAAACACAAAGAAATCATATGGGTGCAGTGGAAATTAAGAAAAACAAAGGTGTAAACGCAAACCCGGAGAACAATCCCTTTGTTTGGACAATCTCTTGCTCCAAGCTAAAATTGATTGGATTCTCCACTAGAATTTTGCCTGAACCAAAGTTCTTTCCAAAACTCTTCTAATCTGTAACCTTGTCTTGCAACTAATGGATGAATGGTGATGAAGGAAATATGAATGAATGGCATGTGTATGGTGTTCAAATGTCCTCTCGGATCATCCTCCCCCTTGCTCAATTGCCCAAGATGAAATATATGTAGTGAATGAGTAAGTGAGAAAACTTCTTCCTCATTCTCCATAATCTCCACAAATAAAGTTAGTGTCATGAAAATCGATTCTTTTTTCGATAATGGATGAACAAACCACCCACGTCTGCCCTTTTTTAGAAGTTGACATTGGTTGCATTTTTCCACCACGTTGGTTTTCAGTTAGACGTGAGAAGTTGGAATTTTCCTCTATTGAAAATGGCGTTCACGTGTTTTTAATTCTGGCCCAATGTCCTCTGAAATGTACACAGCCGTGGCTTGCCTATAGGACTGCTTATGTGGCTTAATGCATTTCTTTCACCAAATAATAAGTTTTATGCTCCAATTTCCTTGTTTTTATGCTAATCACCTTTACACTTACTAAAACAATAAAAACACTAACAAACGGACTTAAAACAACTCAAAACAAATAAATAATGACTAATAGACAAACATAATAATAAAGAAAAATTATCACAAAAATGGGTGAAATAAACACATATAAGAATTTGTCATGCATATCAATCTGGGCCAAAACTACACTTTTAAATCAAAAGAATAGGCTACTACTGGCCAACAATGATTAAATATTGAATGGAGTATACTAAAAGATGTCAATAACATTAGCTTCATGCAAATTTAATTCATCAACCCTCAGAACCGCTACATCCTGCTATGGTATCATGGCCTTTTAAAGCTTAGGGACTAGATGTAGTAGGGCTATTACAAAAAGGTTCAACTGGTCATTTGTACATCTTAGTTGCTACCGATTACTTCTCTAAATAGGCTAAGGTTGCTGTATGTAAAGAGGTTAATGAAGAAGCGGTGGTGAGCTTTATTCGAATGAACATCATTTATCATTATGATATACCTCTCTATATCATAACAGATAATGGAAGGGAGTTCAGCAATAAAACGATGGATAAGTTGTGTGAGAAATTCAAATTCAAATAATACAACTCACCCATGTACAATACACTTGTTAAGTGCTAAGAATATATACATTTTTATGAAATTATTGTTTTATTTTATTTAAAATGAGTAATTAATTTATTTTTGTAGCACTTAACTTGTTAATTGTCATATCACAGGTCTTAGTCAAGCATCTTTGTAAAAATAACAGAAATAATATAAGTAATGGCGCGGAGAGGGTTATTTTTGGAACAAGTTAAGTGTTCAAGGGGTTAATATGCATAACATGCAAAGTTCTGAACTAAGAATGTAATTTTGTCCAAAACTCAAGTGTGATTTGCGTTTTGATCAAAAATTAAAAGGGAATTCAGGTGAACTTAAAGTGTACCATTTTGCTTAAGTCCTTGGCCATATAAAACACACGATTTTGGATAAGCTGCTGGGCAAGTAGAACACAGCGTTTTGGGAGAAATACCGGTTGTGTGATTTGGAGATAAAGATGTGATTCAGATGGGGATGGTTCCAGTCGATCTTGAAAGTAGATTCTGATAATCTGGTGGATTGGATGATTTCGAAGGATCTGATTTGAAAAGGTTCGATGGAACGAAGATTTAGGGATTTAAAATTTGAAAATAAAAAACAGATGTCTGTATAAAAAGAGATAGAATGGAGAATCGAAGGTGGGGAGTCCAGCCGCCTAAAGGGAAACCATGTATTTGAAAGGAACCTGGACTTCATCACCGGAAAAAGAAACGAGAAAAAGAAAGGAGAAGAGGAAAACAGTAGTATTTCTTCACCGAAAATAGTAGAGAGAGACAGTTCTGACAAATAAAAATCAAGAAAAAATGGAGCATTCTGATATTAGGTTTTGACGATTTGAACAGGGGAAGAGTTAAGTGAGACGGCAGTCAGTTCATGATCTTTAGTAGAGGATTGACGATCAGGTTTTGGAGCAAAGAACTCAATTTGAAATAGAATAATCAGTTGCAATTGGAAGAAAGAATTAATCAAGGGCAGAATTAGTTTCGAGGAGTGAAGTTCTTCACTATGACTAGGAATGGAGGAAGTCCGATTAGGAGTTGCAGTTCTTCACGAGTTCTTCATCGAAGGCAAAGAAACAATTCCATATGAGAGGTTATCTTATTTTCTTTGGTTTTCCGTGTAAATTTGTTTGATGCTACAATGTTGATGAAAACTGAATTCATTATTTGTATTTGGAATTTTGAGATGAATCTTGGAGATTATTATATGATTTGATTTTGTTGAGATTGCGATAATAGCTATAAACTGATTTTAATCCTCGTGTGATGTGAACTTGTTGGAGCCAAATTAATGATGAGCTAATTCGATAATTGTTTAGGGAGAAGCATGAAGTGAATTTTGATATGTTAATTCTATATCGTTTGATTATTTTAATTTTCTTAATTGGATTTAATAAAAGCTATAGGACAATTGATTAGCTATCTATTGTCTGACCTAGGTTTTGAATGAAGAATGAGAATTGAGTTTATTGCCTGATAACGTCCAATTAAGGTCTTAAAATGAATTAGAAATATAAGTTTTAATTATAGTATTTGGTTTGATAAGATTGAATTTTATGAATGCAAAAGCTATTAGAATTCTTTTTATTGTCGAATTTTTGGAAAACTAAATATTTTAGAATAATCAATTGGGGGTGTTTAGTTTCACAAATGATTAATTTATGGATTACAATCCCGAGACATTTTTTCCAGACGCTGTTCTCATTTTTACTTGTGAATTACTGTTTCTCGTATTTCCAGAAGTGAGTTACTGTTAGTTGCATGCATTTGTTCATTTGCTTTTGAATTAATCAATTTAATCACTTGCTTTGTCTGTTAGATAGTAGAAAGAGTTAATACTAATAATCTTTAGCCTTTGAGAGAATATGACTTTGGTTGCTATCGAAATGATACAATTGCCCCGTATACTTACGGGTCGCTTTTGGACAGTATAATTTTTTTGGCGAACAAGTTTTTGACACCGTTGCTAGGGACTAGTTTATTAGGAAAGCTTAATTTTTTTTTATCTAGCCATTTCATTTTCTTTGCTGTATTTATGAGTTTTTTGAAGTTTCATTAGAGAATTTTTTATGGTTTTATTCAACGACATGATGAACCTTTTTATGCTGTTTGGGATATATATAATAAACTTGTGAGAAAGTTCACTTGTCATGGTTATTCAAATGAGACACTAATCCTTCGCTTTATTAGGGGATTAGATAAACCAACTAGGGATTAGGTGACTAATGGAATTTTTTACACTGGTAGTGCTTTATTAAATAGAAGTCATGACGAAATAATGTATTTATTTGATGACATGGCTGAGTTTAATTATAATTCATGTATGAATAGTCACCACACCCTTTTGTAACAATGTCAAATGTCAAATGTCTCAAAAGACCACCTTTGATGAAAATTCGAATGCCTTTATTCAAAGCTGTGTTAAGTTTATAGAGGAGTATAATAGGATATTGGATTTATCGTAGGCATCTTTCAACAAGGTGGAAACACAAATTGAGAAAAATGAAAAATTCTTTAACCAACTGGAGCAAGCAGGTTCTATTGTAGGTCTTAGGAGTTGTAATATAATGACTAACAATATTGGTGAGGAATTTATGGTTGCAGGTACTCTTCAAGATAACGAGGAAGAAAGTGAGGGTAAAGAAAATGAAGATGAACTTGAAATAGAGGTGTTGATTGAAAAACCAAATTATGAAGAAGAACATGAAGTAGTGTTGAAACAAAAGATTGCTGAAATTACCGTTCTAAATTCAACATATTTGGATCTTTTTTTGCAATCAAAACCATTATCCTCATACCATTTTTTCACAGAATGGAATTTTGATTTATTCCAAATTCATTCTTTTAAATTTAATGTTGATGATTTTCAACGCAGGAAATTTCTATATCTAGCCAAGCTTGAGGGCTTTAATAATCAAGATCCCTTAGTGGTGTCTTATGATACACTCTATAGGAGGACGTTGTATTCTGACAAAGTTCTGCTACGACGTTGAATAAACGCTTCTTTGGAGTCAACCCAAATTTATTTTGCATTTTGTTTTTAATTTTTGTTTTTTGCAATTTTTGTTGTCGTTACATAACAATTGTTCGCCACCGTTCGATAGATACCACTAGCGTATTTCATTAATTTCGCTAGTTGTCGACAGCAAATATTTGGATTTTCAGCATTTTCAGGGCAGTTTCTTTACTACTCTCCCTCTTTGATTTTTCCTATTTTAGAACCACCCTTTATATTTATTGTGATGAATATCACATTGAGGACAATGTGTGTTTTAAGTGTGGGGAGAGTCAAGGTTAATTTGGAAAATTTGCTGAAGTTTTGAGATTTATTTTTGAATTATGTTGCTGCGTTAAGTTTTTATCTTATTTTGTTCTTTTTGGGCTAATTTTTTCCTTATTGTGACTATTTATGGTAACACTTAAGTGTGGGCAAGGGATATGTTTTGTGTGCTATAAATGTTTTGGTCAATGAGTGTGTATCTTATATTTTGCCTATGAGTAATTTTTGGTCTATGATGGAATTATGTAGTTAATGTTGTGCAAGTGGTGACGGTTAATATGTTTTGTTTTGAATTTTAAATTTTTAATTGCATGATTGTGAATTGAGTTTGAGACCTCCTTTTTGTACATTTATTAGTATGTTTTGAAGAAATTATGAACGTAAATTGATGTTGCCCTTTATTTGTATGGTGAACTTAGACTTGTAGATATAAAGTCGTTTTGCTTGATTAAACTTGTTTTTGATTACGTAATGTTAAATTTTGTTATTAAATGGTGTTTTCTTGTTTGATAGAACATAAATTGGTAACTTAAATTGAATCCTTTAATTATATTCCTATGTCTTAAATTAAGATACAAGTATGCAAAGCACTGCTTTATGGGTATTCCTGGTAATAGGGACTTACCTAGAGGTGGAAGCTAAATAAGTGCAAATGCACAGTAAATAGGGGACCTTTTTAAGCCAATTTGTATTAATTAAGTGAGCGTAAAATGCACTCATTAACACCAATAAGACAATTGGGATGGAGCATAAAACACACCCAATAACATTAAAAGGATTTTATAGTAATCATTATGTGTTAAAAATTTTTACATGTTTAAAACAAAATTGCTTGGTGTTTGCGATTCCGGATTAGTGTGTGGGAGAGTGAGACAATGTAATTGATTTCAACTTTTCTTTCATTACGTATTGATTCACACACATGGTTTCTGCTTGATTTGCAGTCATGTTTAACAACTTGTGAATTATTTTTGAAAGCAAGGGATATTTAATTGTCACTATTTGCATAATTGTTTGCTATTCTTGAGGCCGAGGTTTTTATTTATCACGAGTCTAGGTAGAATTGGTGCACTCTTGTTGAATCGTCATTCATTTTATCTGATTATTTGCTTGAGGGACAAGTAAACGCTTAAGTGTGGGAGGAAGTTGTTTTATGGATATATACATTTAAGTGCTAAGAATATATACATTTTTTATGGAATTATTGTTTTATTTTGTTTAAAATTAGTGATTAATTTATTTTTTAGCACTTAACTTGTTAATTTTCATATCACAGGTCTTAGTTAAGCATATTTGTAAAAAGGAACGGAAATAATATAAGTAATGGCACAAAGAGAGTTTTTTTTTTTTTTGAACAAGTTAAGTGTTCAGGGGGTTAATATGCATAACATGCAAAGTTCTAAACTAAGCAAGTAATTTTTTCCAAAACTCAACTGTGATTTACGTTTTGATTAAAAATTAAAAGGAATTCAGGTGGACTTAAAGTGTACCATTTTGCTTAAGTCCTTGGGCATGTAAAACACACAGTTTTGGATAAGCTGCTGGGCAAGTAGAATGAGCGTTTTGGGAGAAATACCGGTTGTGTGATTTGGAGATGAAGACGCAATTCAGATGGGGATGGTTCCAGTCGATCTTGAAGGTAGATTCTGATAGTCTGGTGGATTGGAAGATTCTGAAGGATCTGATTTGAAGGGGTTTAATGGAACAAAGATTTGGGGATTTGAAATTTGAAAATAAAAAACAGAAGCCTACAGAAAAGGACACAGACTGAAGAATCAAACGTGGGGAGTTCGGCCACCTAAAGGGAAATTACGTATTTGAAAGGAACTTGGACTTCATCACTGGAAAAAAGAACAAGAAAAAGAAAGGAGAAGAGGAAAACAATAGTATTTCTTCACCGAAAATAGTAGAGAAAGACAGTTTTGACAAATAAAAATTGAGAAAAAATAAAGCATTATGATATTAGGTTTTGACGATTTGAATAGGGGAAGAGTTAAGTGAGACGGCAGTCAGTTCATGATCTTTAGTAGAGGATTGACGATCGGGTTTTGGAGCAAAGAACTCAATTTAAAACATAACAATCAGTTGCAATTTAAAGAAAGAATCAGTCAAGGGCAGAACCAGTTTTCGAGGAGTGAAGTTCTTCACTACTACTAAGAATGGAGGAAGTCCAATTGGGAGTTGTGGTTCTTCACGAGTTCTTCATCGAAGGCAGAGAAACAATTCCATATGGGAGGTTATCTTGTTTTCTTTAGTTTTCTGTTTAAATTTGTTTGATGCTACAATGTTGATGAAAATTGAATTTGTTATTTGTATTTGGAATTTTGAGATGAATCTTAGAGATTATTATATGATTTGATTTTGTTGAGATTACGATAATGGCTATAAACTGATTTTGATTATTTGGATACTGAGATGAACTGTGAAATCCTCATGTGATGTGAACTTGTTAGAACTAAATTGATGATAAGCTAATTCGATAATTGTCTAGAGAGAAGCATGAAGTGAATTTTGATATGTTAATTCTATACCGTTTGATTATTTTAATTTTCTTAATTAGATTGAATAAACGCTATAGGACAATTGATTAGTTATTTATTGTCTGACCTAGGTTTTGAATGAATAAAGAGAGTTGAGTTCATTTCCTGATAACGTCCAATTAAGGTCTTAAAATAAATTAGAAATATAAGTTTTAAGTATAGTATTTGGTTTAGATAAATTGAATGTTATAAATGTGAAAGCTATTAGAATTCTTTTTATTGTTGAATTTTCAGAAAACTAAATATTTTAGAATAATCAATTGGGTGTTTTTGGCTTCATAAATGATTAATTTACGGATTACAATCCCTAAACATTCTTTCCAGACGATGTTCTTATTTTTACTTGTGAATTACTGTTTCTCGTATTTTCAAAAGTGAGTTACTGTTGGTTGCGAGCATTTTTCCATTTGCTTTAAATTAATCAATTTGATCACTTGCTTTGTCAGTTAGATAGTTTTGTCCTTAAGAGAATACAACCTTGGTTGCTACCGAAATACTACAATTGCTTTGTATACTTGCGGGTCACTTTTGGATAGTATAATTTTTTAGGTGAACAACATCAGTAAATGGCATAGCAGAAGCTTTTAACATGACTCTAGGTAAGCTGCTTAAGAAGATAGTCGACAAGTCAAGAAGAGACTGGCATGAAAAGATGGGTGAAGCACTCTTGGTGTATCGAACTACATTCAAAACTGCAACTTAAGTGACCCCATACTTGTTGGTTTATGGCGTAAAAGCTATCTTGCCTCTTGAACAACAGATATCCTCTTTGAGAATAATAATCTAAGAGGGGCTTTTAGGTGAAGATAATATTCTGTTGACTCAGGATGCCAAAATCCCTCAGTTTTAATTATTTGACAAACTCACTTGAACTTGTGATTTACTAATGTTATTTTGAGTGTTTAAGTATAGCTCCAAGCAAGTTTGAACCATCACAAGTGAAGATGAAAGTTAGACTTGCAAAAGAATTGAAGCTCTTGAAGATCGACTGCTTTTTCGCAACAGATGTCAAAATTTCAGCACTGCACACCAGTTAGTATTTTCACCATAACTTTTTATTTACAAGTCCAAATGAGGTGATTCAAAAGGCTATGGAAATCTAACATCCGTGGCTACAAAAAAGTCTTCTGCCATATTTTCAGAAAACGTACAGATAAGTCGCGGTCGCGACATTAAGGTCGCGGTCGCGACCAGCCTAGCAGAAAATTGCCTGAAGCCACTGGAACGGTCGCGACTCTGGAGTCTCGGTCGCTACTAATGGAGTCTCGGTCGTGACTCAGGAGTCTCGGTCGCGACTCATGCATCACAGATTTTTTGAACTCCACTGGAAGTATCGCGACTCTCAAGTCTCACTCAGGTCTCGCCCGCTACTTTCAAAAGAGCCGTTGCTACCACTTGGCAAGTCTCGGTCGCGACACTTATGTCTCGGTCGCGACCCGAAAAATGTCAGACACCC
>CATIWJ010075947.1:0-15642 GCA_949640765.1 Croton laevigatus | reverse complement strand
TCCCATGATTCTTTTGTTTGTGCTGACACTACTGTTAATGTGTACTACTGAGCATGTGCATTTCAGGGTATATAAGCACACAGAAATGGTACATACCAATATTTTCTAATGCAATTTCTGTTATTGAGTGGTAAAGATATGTAAAATTCCAATTGGCTTCCAAAGGAATAAAAAAAGACTAATGCCCAAAATTAGATGACTGAAAGGTCCGTATTGGTTGAAAAGTCTAGTTTGCTTTCCAATTGAATATACATAAAGTTAAAAGCAAATAATGCACACAAAGAATTGCACTTTGTTTTGTTTGGCAAGGGAACGTGCACCTAGGGGAAAAAGGTAAGGTGGCTAGGGGCCGATTTAACAGTAAGTTATAAGTAGGATTGGGGCGGACCATTAACCGATCCGTCCCACCATAGTTTGGTTCGAGGTTTAAAGTCTTTTAATCGGAAATGTGTTAAACCATAATTGTTGTTAATACCATTCAAACCACTAGTAAACCGTTGGTATAAAATATGTTCAAATAACGATATACCGACTGGTTCAAATCCTTTTTTTTTTTTTGTTAATTTGATTTAATATATATCACAACTGGTCGTGAATTAAAGAGTCGAACCTCCAGAATTGCGTTTGAACTAAAACACCACCGAACCATCAACAGGTCTCAACCATCTAGTTCAAAAATCGTTAATGAATAACCTAACCACGGTTTGGTTTAAAGGCTGACTTTGTACCATGAACAGGCTCAAACCCGAACCATCTCCAGGCAGTAGTCAATTAGTCCATGTTTCAGCCTTTAATAATAATAATAATAGTTCCATTTTAAATTGTAATTCATCATTTGAAATGTATTTATTTCTTTTAATAAGAAATGTATCTAATTTGTACATTTTAAGAATAACAATATTTTTCGACTTTGGTAATTATTTAAAGCCTGAGTATTGCAAAGTATATTCCTTTTGAATCATCCAATATCAAATTGGTTGCTTCTACAAAAAGAAGACGTAAATTAATAGTAATTTCCACAAACTTTCGGCTCTACAAACCACAAACTTGGAATTGGAAAAGCAAAGAATTAAAAAATAGTGAATGGCTAATGGAAGTCCAAAGAGGCATTGCATTGGATTGGATGATGGAGACAGTGCATATGTTTGTTTACTGCACAAATACAAAGAAATAACCCTGAAATTGATTTGTCGTCACATCACATGAGAGTCAAGACAATAATAGTTTTCATTTGTTATGTTAGGTCATCAATCTCCAAATGCATAGCTGAGTTGGCCTGCCCATTATTTCCAAGGTTGGTAGCCACATGGCTGATGACATCTTCACTTTCAAGATTCTGTGTTCCCTCTTATCAATTATCTAATGCCCTGTTTGGAAAGGGGAGGAAGGAACACAAATGGATGAAGAAAAATATGTGTAAAATTTACTTCCTCGAGTTCGATTTATGTTACATAGAGAAAGGTAGAAAAGTGAATTTTTTTAAGATAAATTAATGAATTGTCCTTAATATTCCTATAGTAAAATTAATGGATAAATCAACTTTGTTTCATGGTTTATGATTAATATGTTGATTTCAAATTTTATTAAAAATATTACAATACTTTTATTTTCCTTAAATGAAAATATCTTTATAAGCATTGTCCTAGGCTGGCACCCATGTTTTTCGCTGATGACATGATGTAATTTGCTGCTACTATACCCATGGTGGTCTATACCCATTTTTTTGCAGCATCTTCATCAATAATATCAGTTTAATGTCATTCGGCTTCCACTTGGCATGCTTAATTAGGCCATGCCAATTTTCCAACATCTTCATCGACAGTATCAGTTTAATGTCATTCGGCTTCCACTTGGTATACTTAATTAGACTATGCCAATTTTCCAAAAGTCCGAAAAGCTATTGAGTCTAATTTAATTTCATCGTCTCGTGTCGTTAGTTCTTTATGTTCAACTTGTTTTGTTTCCAAAAGCCACAAATTACCTTTTTGTATCGTCAGATTATGTTGCGTCTAGTCCATTGGATTTAATTTATTCAGACTTATGGGGACCTTTTCCCGTTGTCTATAATGATAATTTTCGGTATTATATTATTTTCTTTGACCACTTTAGCAAATAAACATGGATTTATTTTTTGCAATATAAATATGAGGTATTAGCTGTTTTTAACAATTTTGAACCATTATTGAGGAATTCTTTGCTCGTCCAATTAAAATTTTTTAGGTAGACTAGGAAGAGAATTCCAAACTTTAACTCCATATTTTCATGAAAATGTCATTACTCAACGAATCTCTTGTCCTTATACTTCTGAACAAAATGGGTGTGCGGAAAAAAAACACAAACACATTGTTAAAACTGGCCGTGCCCTACTTCGTCATGCATTCGTACTCATAAATACTAGACTAATGCTTTTGAGACTGCTGTATATACTATCAATCACCTCCCTATGCCAAATCTTAACAATATTTCTCCTTTCCAGCAATTATTTCAGACTAAGACAGATTATCAATCGTCAAGGGTTTTTGGAAGTCTGTGTTATTCTTAGTTGCGTCATTCCAATCTTAATAAATTGTCACCACAATCTAAACCATATGTGTGTTCATGGGTTACAATTGTACTCACCAAGGGTATAAAGTCTTAATTTATCCATTCTCAAATTTCTTATCTCACATTTTGTTGTTTTTTATGAACAGGTTTTCCCATTTGGCAGTAATTATTCTTCACGTACGTATCCAATGAATGAACCATCACCAATATTTATGTTGCCATCTACACTCTCTCAACAACAATCAGTTTTGGCCTCTTAAGATGTGATTTTACTCCATCTCAAACTCGTACTAATTCGTCTCATGTTGTGCCAATAAGTACATGTTCTAATTCATCTCCTGACGGCAACCATTCACTGCCTGCTGCACTAACTTTTACCCCTCTAGTTTAAAGAACTGATCCGTCCTCTATTGCTCCAGTTATGCATCGTCATCCTATGGTTACTCGGGCACAAACTTGCAACTTGAAATCCAAACCATTCTCTCTGTCTACTCATGTTTTGGAACTTGCGACGTCCATTTCCTTTTCCTAATCATCTAAGGATCCTAAATAGCGGCAAGCTATGCTAGAAGAATATAGTGGCTTAATTGCCACTAGTACTTGGCAACTTATTCCACCATCTCCTAAGCATAATATTATCGGCTGCAAATTGGTCTATAGGACTAAATTGTTGACCGATAGTTCTGTTAATTGATTAAAGGCTTGCTTGGTTGCTAAGGGGTTTTATCAACGGCCGGGCACCAATTATACAGATACGTTTAGTTCAGTTGTCAAACCAGCAACAATTTGTTTGTTGTTGTTTATTACTTTTCAAAATAATTGACCTGTTAATCAATTAGAAATTTCAAATGCCTTTTACATGGCCATCTAAATGAAGAAGTATTTATGGCTCAACTGCAATGCTTTGTCGATCCTCACCATCCTGTCATTTTTGTTCTTTGAAGCGTTCACTTTATGGACTAAAGCAGGTGTCTTGCATGTGGGAAAAATGCTTAAGTGATACTCTATATGACTTTGGCTTTCAAGGATCTAAAACTTACACTTTCTTGTTCTTTTATACTTATGGTTCAGCAAAATTATATTGCCTTATATATGTTGATAATATCTTAATACTTGGCAATAATAACAAACTGATTGCTTCATTACAAGCACAACTCAAGAAGAAATTTGTTGTCAAATCCCTTGGTCAACCTTTTTATTTTTTGGGAATTCAAGCAACTTGGTTACAAGATGAACTTCATATTGGATAGCAAAAATATATTTGGGATCTTCTTGCAAAAACTGGTATGGAAGATTGCAGTATTGTTTAAACACTATCCAATTTAAGGGTAAGTTAACTTCCATGAGTGGTGACCCTTTCCATGATTAGACACTTTATCGCAGTGCGGTTGGTGGATTGCAGTATCTGACATTTACTCAACCTGATATTTTGCTTATTCGGTCAACAAAGTCTCGCAATTATGCACTGTCCTACTACAGAACACTGGATAGCTGTTAAACGCATACTTCGTTATCTTCGGACTACTCCTGATCAAGGCCTCTTTCTTTCACGTGGAAACAAACTTGTTCTACATGGATATTATGATGCTGATTAGGGATGACCGCAAGTCCACCACAGGTTATGCAGTCTTTTATGATAATTCATTGATTTCCTGGTTTTCCCCCCAAGCAGTAAGCTATTTCTTGATCCACTACTTAAGCCAAGTAACGGGCCATTGCTTCTGTTACATCTGATTTAGTTTGGTTACAGCCATTATTGTTAGAAATTGAAATTCCTATAGCCACAGTTCCAATTGTTTGGAGTGATGATTTAAGTGCCATGAATGTAATGGAAAATCCCATTTTTCACACGCGGACAAAACATATGAAAATTAATTTTCATTTTATTCGTGATCGTCTAAAGAAGAAACAATTATTGGTTCGTTATATTGGTACTGCTGATCAAGCTGATGTTTTGACAAAGTCACTTCAAAACTCCGTTTTCAATTTTTTCGAGAAAAGTTATGTCTATGTCGACTCTCTGACACAACTTGAGGTGAAGTAATAGGATTAGTTGTATTTAGAATCCTAAATAGGATTATTTTCCTAGTTGTATCCAGAGTAGATTGTTTTCCTGATTTGTTATTGAATCATGTGTATAAATACTCCCTTGATATTAATAGAAAATACAATTGAAAGCCTTTATTCTTTAGCCTATAGTCGGCTTATTCGTGAGTGTTTTGATTTCGAGAGCAGTAGCCCCAGGGCTAATTCTACCTTCATAAGTTGGATACCACCTCCTTTGAGTGGTATAAACTTAACTCAGATATCTCTTTGTTGCAGCAAAGTAATGCAGCCTTGGCAGGTAGTTTAATTCGTGACCCTTATGGGAATTATGTAGTGGGTTATAACATGAATCATGGGTCTTGTACCATTATTGCTGCTGAGATATGGGGAATTTATCAAGGGCTCTTGTTAGCTTGGGATTTGAATATTAAGAAGTTGATAATTGATTATGATGACATGCAGGTTGTTAACTTCTTGAACCTACAAGCTCAAGTTCCATTAGCTTTGGCTAATATGGTGAGTAATATCAAAGATTTACTTAACATAGATTGGATTGTTAAGATCCAATATGCGTATAGAGAGGAGAAAGTGTGCCCCACATGTTGGCTCATTTGGGGGCATGAGTTGTCTTTTGATGTAACTGTTTCAGATACTCCACCTTCGGAGTTTTTGCGATTAATTAATTTAATTAAATAATAATAAAATCTTGAAGTATTAATTATATTAGTCATATTGTTAATCATATTCAACATTTTTTATATGTTAACATATGTGGATTTTATTTTGTTTGTGTATAGAATAAAAGTTTTATTATATATATATATTAGTCATATTATTAATCATATTCAACATTTTTTATTAATAGTAAAGAAATATGTTAACATATGTGGATTTTATTTTGTTTGTGTATAGAATAAAAGGTTTATTATATATATATATATATAAAAGAGTGAACAAAAGAACATTGATCTCGTCCGAAACATCATTTTAAAATCTATATTATCGAGTTAAAGTTGTTTATATATAATTATTTATAATAATTAATTAATTAAATTTAAATTATATTTTAATAAAAAATATTATTTTAATTATTAATAATAAAATTTAAATCAAATTCTATAAAAAATACTATTTTAAATATTAATTAATTAAATTTAGATCATATTATAATAAGAAATACGGTATAATTATTCATAATTAGTCAATTATACTCAAATCATATTCTAATAAGGAATATTGAAAAGTTTAATTTACATCAATAATAGTATTCTAATATTATTCTAATAAGCTATTTCAACTACTAATTAATGAATTAAAGAATATTATTTTAATTTATAAAATTAATAGTCTTCCTAATATTAAATTGAGAATAATTTCTAATATCAAACTATTTTACAGCATGTATAAATATTAAAAGATGAAAAAATTATGATAGTGAGCTAATTTGAATGTTTGAATAATTTTATGCCCTGTACAGATTGTCTATGATTTGTGAATTTGGAGGCAAAAATCTCCACAAAATAGTGGATATTTTTACTTTCAAATTCGCAGGTCATGAGAAATTTACATAGAACGAAAAAATTATCCAAAATTTCAAATTAACTCCCAAATCAAATTAACTACAAAATCATTACAAAAATTTTTTCGGCCTCTCCAACTCAAGTTGTGCAAGCATGAACATTATTACTAAATTTACAAGGATTTATCTTCAGTAGTTTCGAGTTCCTCATCAAATATTACTAATAAAAATTTATTAGTAAAATAATTTTTATACTCTTTCCAGTGCAAGAATTTAATTTTATAAATATTAAATATATAATTTTTGTTTTATATTATTAAATTTCAAAGTATTAGTAATAATTTTAAAAAAAATTTATGATTTTATTTATAATATTTGATCAATATTATTATTTAAATTAATATAATATTTTTAACTCTCAATAATTAAATTTCTATATAATTAATAAATATAATTAAATAAAGACTTTAAATGTCATAAAATCAAATAATGAGCGTCTCTCTCTCTCTCTCTCTCTTCTCTCTCTCTCTCTCTCTCTCTCTCTCTCTCTATATATATATATATATATATATATGTCGGGCGTACGTTGAAACTGGGAGGTTTTTCTTACATAGAACTGGGAGGTCAATCTAGTAATATGTTATGTAACGATGACATGGCACAAATTGATTGGATAATGATCTATTAATACTTGTGCTCTGGAGCACCCAAGCCAAATCAATCTTATTACTAAGGATAGGATAAAACTTAAAAGGCAAAAGCACAGCCAAACAATCTCCTGTTGCTGTTTCAACTAAGCACTTAAGAAGAGCTTAGAAAAACAACAATGGAGTCCAAAAATCTTCAATTCCTCACGTCAAAATCACTTCTTTCAACAATCTCTATCAACACTAAGACTTCTCCAACAACACCCAAGACTCGGATTTCCTTACCTTGCCGGAGAAGATCTCCACGGCTTAATTCCGCCACCAATAGCAGTAGCACAGGCAACGATGAAACTCCGCCACCTCCACAACCGCCACCAACCATAACACCACCACCGGAAACGGTGCAGATAAGGTTCAGAAGAGGCTCAAGAAAGAGGAACAGACGACAGAGCGAAGAAGGAAAAGTTGCAATGAAGGCACAGAGTGCACCTGATCCTCCAAAAAAATGGGAAGACATGAGCATTACAGAAAAAGCTATTGAGATTTACATGGGAGAGAAGGGTTTGCTATTTTGGCTTAACAAATTTGCTTATGCTTCCATTTTTATAGTTATTGGAGGTTGGATACTGTTCCGGTTTGTCGGTCCATCTCTCAATCTTTATCAGTTGGATAAACCTCCTCTTTCTCCTTCTAACATGTTCAAGGGTTCTTGAATCACTCTGTAAATCAAAATTACCAGACATGTTTTGCCTATCAGCTTTAGCTTCCAGAGAGTTTAGAATAAGTAGAGGTTACAATCTGGTTTGTGAAATTTATTCGAAATAAAATGTTTATTCATCAACATTAAATATAGAGTACTTAATACAAAATCTATAATTAAATTCATGTATTCTGTTGGGAAAAAGAAAAGATACACAATAATTTATTATTGTAACAAGCTTTCCAAAAAAAATGGCTCTCACCCCAACACAATCTGCTATGAAAACAGAAGTATAAAAGCTTCTCAATACATTCTTTGGCATTTTTACAAGAATTTGATGTATGGGAAGGAATTGGCATTAATATTATGCTTCCGCTTTTCGAGATGAAGCGTTATGGCAAAAATGAAGCAGACCCTCAACAAAGGGAAAACAAAGCTATGGTAATATAAATCCGCTGGTAAGCAGCTACACAGCATTCACCGGCTGAGAAGCTGATTGCACTACTGTGTCTTTCTGAGTCTTACATCTGCAGTACAACTTTCAACATTTAGCAAAACCATAATGATGCTAAAATACAAAGTGCATACTCCATGAACTTACGAAGAACAATAATGCAAGATATCTTTGGTTGGAAGTGTTTTCTGTATTTTTAGGCAGCTAGACTTTTAGCATGTTGTTGCACGAGAGCGGCATTCATCACATGATAACCATTTCTAAGCTCATTTATTTTGGAAAATAAATAGTAACAGGACTCTCGAAAAGATGGTTTCTTCCAGAATTTTCTGGTAGTGCAAGGAACAGTATGTGCAAAGAAGGAAACTGGTGAGGGATTAGGCGAAGAAGGATAAAGAATTTAGATGCTGAAAATAAATATTCCACTCACCAGCAGATAATGTACCAAATACACAATTCCTAAAAGCAAAGTGAAGAAGATATATACAGCCTTGAAGGAAGAAAGAAAAGAAAAACAAAGATAAGAAAATAAATATTCATATGTGGAGGAACTTCGGTCTGAATGAGAAGTATAGTAATAACATACAGTACAGATCTACAAAGGGTCCTTTCCCAAGTGATTATGTTGGCGGGATCAAAGATGTAATTGGAGTTTTCCTACTACTAATGGGAAATCAACAGCAACAACTGAGCTTTAGTCCCAATACGATCACAGTTCAATCAAATTAAATAAATGCAAATATTTTTAGTAATCACAATACAATCACAGATGAAGACAAAAATTTGTAACTAACCTATTGCACTGTGATCGAGATGCATAATTATGATTGTTGCAATTTGTACACATCCAATCTCCATTACGCCACTGCTTTGCTCTGCTAAGCATAGGAGGAAAGGTATTAAAAAGAAAAAAAAAAAAGCAATCATCCCCAAAATGGACAGGACAAGTATATCAGTCTGAAATATATCCCCTAGACACTCCAAAAAGTGAATTGCTCTAGCATGTTATCAGTCGGCAGTACAGGTTGCATTACCATATTATTTACGGGTGGTGAGCTTTGGTTTGTATTTGCTTTATTTATTAAGCACGTTTCTATTTGTCCCATATAATTCAGATTCAAGGAATTATCCACTCCAGATAGATAATAACTTACGGTATCATGAGAGGAGAATATTACACAAGATGAACAATATGGAAACAGAAACAAGCTGATGCAGAGGCTCAGAATGATGAAAGTATAATTCAACATTACCCTTTTCCAAGGAGTGCAGGTGTTGTCAATTGATGTGGAAATTGCAATGGTGCTTGCCAACTTGAGCTAACACTAGGATAGGGAGCATACATTCCCGGTCTTGGATCACCTGTGGTCGCTACTATTTGATCAAATCCTGGATATCTTTGTTGTTGTCCATTTATCTGCATATTAATAACTGACATTAACAGTAGTAAAGCAAATGTAATCATGAAACCAGCAACTGTAATCATGAACTTCTTTCCCAACTAATTCAACTGTAGTCAAAGCAACTGCTAGAAAATAAATCCTTACATTTCCTGAATTCAATCTCTTGTTATCCCAGTCCTGAGCGAATTCTTCAGATGCCGATCGTTTTGTTCCAAGGGCTTTAAGCCAATAAAGGTGCACAAAAAGGGGTAAAAACTAGATTCAGTACATGTAAAACATTCCAAATAATGTAAGGGGAATGATTTGATTGCAAGATAATGAAAACTCTAATGAGAAAGAAGATTCCCAACAAGAAGCTGCAGCAGTCTGACACTAACATAGTTGGAATCCGGGAAAAACCACAATTATATGAAATGACAAACAACCTTCTTCATGCATACTATAGTCTAAATGAGACGAAAATAAACCACAAATAATTGATAATTGAATACATCCATGAACAATTACAGAAATAAGATCTAAGACCAAAAAAACGAAAGACAAATGAATCAAACCAAGTTGAACAAAAATTAAATTGGCATACACATATACCACTGCAACTTCTGATGCCAATTATATAATATAAAGCAAAGAATACCTGGTGGCATAGAGGCAGGCATAGAGGCATTGCAACTTTTACACTGCAATTGCAAGAACAACCATATCAGACAAAATAAAATTAACTGAAATAATATAAAATTTCTAGCTCAAGGAATATATACCTAAGCTAACATGTTCATACCTGTGCTCGTGAAGAGTAATTATGGAAGCCACAACTACACATCCAATCACCATTTCGCCATCCTTTTGGAACTGCAAGAGGCTGATTTGCATAAGGAAGCCCAGGATTCTGGTTTCCACCTAAAGGCCAAGGGGAAGCCGACTGAAATAGAAACTTATCAGCTCCTCCTGCAGGCCAGGTTGAAGGAAAAGGAAGTGGCTGCTGGAGAGCGCCATTGCCTACTAATCCAATATTCATCTTTTGCTCCAGTCCTCCAGGGACCCTGGCAAAATAATTTGAATAAGTTGGGAGAGAAGCTCCAGGCATTGCAATTGCTGGCATTGCTGCAATCTCCTTTAGTTGTCCGCATTTTTTGCACTTTTCTCTTGATGCATAATTGTTGTTAGTGCAACCTATTGATCCATTGCCATACAAACGCAACCCACAATGCAGCCACCAAGATGGAAATGAAGCCATGTATACGCACACCAACCAGCCCATCCCAGACCATAAATACACATACAAAAAGTGAATAAAAACCAAGCCACTCAACCCAACTGATAGCAAGTTTTCATTTCAATTTGACATAAAAAGAATAATACTTGAAGCGTTAATATGCAATTAGCCCCTATATATGTATATACAAAGGCACTGATGTAATAGAAAAGGAAATTAATTTACTTAAAACATTCTAAATCATTATCAATAACAGAACATTTTTAAAACAGACACCAGAATGCAGGATAGGTCGTTATCAAATCAATTTTGCAATTGCAAGTAAAACTGGTTTTGAAAAATGGCGACCAAGGAGGCAAATTTGGCTAATTTGCTGGTAATTTGAACATAATCTTCAAGCAATTGCTTAATGAAACAGTGAAATAAGGCCATAAAGTAAACACAATCAATTCAGATACACAAATAGCTTCATTCTTCATAACTAATAATAAAACAATTAAAACTCCTATATAAAATCAGTCAGTAAACCCTCAGCACAACTGCTAAAAAGATAAACCCTAAAACCCCTAAAAAACCAATCAGAGAATGAAAACCCTAATCTCTCTTATAAACGTAAGAAGAAAAGAAAGAAGCTTTACCCGTGCAGATCCAATCGCCGATACGAGGAAGCCATTTGGAATCAGAAGGGGTTTTGGTATCGACAAGAAGACGAGGCTGCTTGCATCTATTGCAAAAAGATCGAAAAGCATAGTTTCTATTTTTGCAACCACTGCACTCCCAGTCTCCTTCTCTCCCTTCTCCTCCCATTCTCTTCTTCTTCTTCGTCTGTTCTGTGAATTAATGATGATGGTAGTATTTTGATTAAGCAGTGATGAAGTTTGTTTTTTCTGTTTTTCAGTTTCTGTTTTCTGAAACGTTTTTGTACTGTTTGAAGTTTCGGACATAATTTTTGTCTATTGGTTTGTTGGACTTTGGACTTTCCAATCAAGGAAAGTTGAACTCCCAGTTACGTATTCGCACGTGCATCTGTGGTCGTCTAGAAACATTTGCTTGGGTTGAGAGCTCACGGTTCAAACTAGTTGAACCGCGGATTATGAACCGTTTTAAACCGTAAGTAATTGGCCGTCAAAATTAGGGGTGTAACTTGATTTGAAATATTAAATTCAAATTGAAATTTTTATTTGGATTGTTATTTTGAAATATGGAATTCAAAATGTGATGCATTTTGTAAAATTTTAGTCCATTCCTGTCAGAAACCAAAATAGATATATTAGTTGCTTTAAAATTTAGAATAAAAATCAAACCCGAATCTCAATTTTCGATTTTCGAGTCTGGTTTCGTTCTTAATTTTTTAGTTTGAAGTGGAGCCATAAGCATTTCATAACACAATAATTTTACATTTTTGTTTCCAACTTTTTAAATGAAAAAATAATGCTCATTTTAAATAAAACTAATCTAAGAAAGTCATTAAATTTTTACCAATATCTTACTAATAAAATGAATAGTTTTACTTACAAAAATTTCCAATTCTCTATTGTTGCTTCCGGTTCTAGCAAGGAACTAGAACTAAATTTGCATTTAAAAATTTTCTATTCTGATTCTGATTCAAATCCTTTTAAGTGGTTTTTTTTTTTTAACATATTTCGATTTGATTCAATTAAATTTTAGTTCTGACGCTCCTTGAAATCATGCACAATATGTAGGACAACACTTACATTTCTATTATTCAAATATTATGGGACAAATTGAGATTCAAACTTATTGTTGAATAGAAAAGTTTTAATTTTTTTATGAGTCTTAATTTAGTTGATTTAGTATCATATTTTGAGTGGTGGGGTTTACAAATTGAATTTGAAGTGGACATTCACCACTATATATTGTGGATGCTCTAGAAGTCTCGATAGTTTTTTCCAAATAAGAAGTAAAAAAGTACTAATTTATTATTAAAAATTTCAAATTATTAAAAAAAATCTATTAAAAAAAACTCATTTTACATTATAAGCACACTCACTCTTATGAACAAATCAGTGTGCACACGAATCACGCGCTACATGAAAATCAAGTTATATGTTTCAAAAGGTAAATTTTCACCGTCATACCTCAATGGGTTTTGTATCGATTTGGTATTAAAAATTTAGTTTATATGAATATCGAACTCAAAATTTTAAAACTGTAACAACAATTCTTTTTAACCAAAATCAAAATCAAGACATTTTGATAAGTGAAAAATCAAACTATGTCTCTATATGGCATTTACTAATATTTTCTTTCACATGTAAGCATATGAACTATAAACAATTTTTACATGTCATCTTCTTCCGCCACCCTCCTCTCTTGGTCTGTATTTTTGACCTTTCTTCCGAAAGCTCTTTTCTTATTATCTTATTTTTTTCTAAAAAATTCTCTCTTTAATTTCTACAAACGTCACAACAACACAGCTGCTTTTTTCTGAATGGATTGAACTAGCAATAGTCATTAATTAGCATCAATTTTCTAAACTTGAGCTATCAAGGAAGCTTCATGGGGATGACAAGTCAATGTTACAATTTTGAAAATGTGGTATATGACACCGTTCAAACTGAAATTTGAAAAAGAAGCAGGAAATTGTATTCCAATAAAAAAGTTTCTAGTAATCTACTGTGTTTTTCCAATAAAAATAATTATCATGTGTTGAATTTTGAAATTCTGTGTCGAAATTAAAAATGAGACCCCTGAAAAATAGAAATATAAGAAAAAAACGAGAATAATAATAATAAAAAAAAATTTTTATTCATATTTTAATTTAAAAGAAAACCAGTTACATATAAAATGATAATATTAATATATCACTTAATGAAAGTACTTAAAAAGCTAAATTCTCCTCGTTTTTTTTAAAACGAAGTCATTTATTAGATTTTCAAAATTTGTTTTCTCTAAATTGAAAAGATGACTTATGATTTCAAGATTTTTTTTTTTATAATAATTGTGTGTAAACGAAAGTGATGCGTGATTTTAATTTTTTTTAATACAGGAAATTATTAACTATTAAACTTTCAATTTTTACACGTCCAATCTAGTCAACCACCTTACATATACTAAATGACGGACTGTGTTTTTCCAATAAAAATTATCATGTGTTGGATCTAATTAGAACAGTATAGTGGTCGTACAATATTTGCTATTATTTTATCGAATTTGAATTAATTCCGCAGCCCCACTTAGCTTAGCTCAGGTTAGAATAATATGTAATAAGACCAAAGAAAATGGCTCATCTTATACGTCATCTTTCCACACCAAATACTAAGAAATTTCCAACTACCACCACTATTTATATATGGATGTCCTCATTCCCCTTCAGTTCATCTCCTTAATTATAAACTCTTCAAACCTTACTGTTACTAATCTCAACTGCAAAATCTTCACTGCCATGGAAGCCAAATTGCACGAGCAAGAGCATCCCCAACCTGCCTTTGGATGGGCAGCAAGAGACCAAACTGGCCTTCTCTCTCCTTTCAAATTCTCCAGAAGGTTTAATTTGCTTAACTTAATAGTTTTTTTTTTTCTTCTTTTGTAAAGCATAATTAAACCTATTATATAAGACTGTATTGTTATTAATGCAGGGCAACAGGAGAGAAAGATGTGGTTTTAAAAGTCCTGTATTGTGGAATGTGCCATACTGATATCCACATGGTCAAGAACGAATGGGGCACTTCTATTTACCCTATGGTTCCTGGGTAACTAAATAAACTCACCACTTCTTTCAAAAGTTTAAGTATATTTTTTGACATGGATTTCTCGACTATATTCGTAAATAAATATGTGTATTTACTTGTAGGCATGAGATGGTGGGGGTGGTTACAGAGGTAGGAACCCAAGTGCAAAAATTCAAGGTTGGTGATAGAGTGGGTGTTGGATGTATGGTAGGATCATGTCGTTCTTGTGATAATTGCACCAACGATCTCGAAAATTACTGTCCTGAAATTATTCCTACCTACGGAGCCAAGTATTACGATGGGACCACCACCTACGGCGGTTACTCCGACATAATGGTCACCAACGAACATTTCCTTGTGCATATTCCGGACAGTTTGCCTCTTGATGCTACTGCTCCTCTCCTTTGCGCAGGGATCACAGTGTATAGCCCATTAGTATATTACGGGCTTAACAAGCCTGGGTTGCATGTAGGTGTAGTTGGTCTAGGTGGGGTTGGTCATATGGCGGTCAAATTTGCCAAAGCTATGGGGGTTAAAGTGACAGTCATTAGCACATCACCAAACAAGAAGCAAGAAGCCATTGATGGTCTTGGTGCTGATTCATTTCTAGTAAGCCGTGACCAAAATCAAATGAAGGTATTTTAATCACAATAAACCTTCAGTAAATTAAAACAGATAAGAAAATTATTATGTGCTAATATGTAATTTTCAATTTGTGAAGGATGCAATGAGCACAATGGATGGAATAATCGATACAGTTTCAGCAATACACCCTCTTTTACCTTTGATTGGTCTATTAAAGTCTCATGGGAAATTGGTTCTGCTGGGTGCTCTAGTGAAGCCGCTTGAGCTACCAGCATTTCCTTTGATAGCAGGTAATTATTAAAGGCACGGCTAGGCTTCTCTCGTCTCGCGATCATTGTTTTCGCTTTTTATATATATATACAGTATATTCGACTCGGCACGATAAATTATTTATACTGAATCTCGAGATAAATTTCAGTGGTTCACAGTTCGTAAAATTCGACTCTGTACTACAAATTCAATGGTCTCAATTATTTTATGTTTAATTTACAATGCCGAGTCGAATTCTGTGAACTGCGGACCACTTATATTAATCTCCGGATTTAATATAGACAATCTACCATGCCAAATCCAAAAAAAAAAAAAAATGGCAAAATCACTTTTGAGCGGGAGCCTCTTGCTAGGCTTATCTTTTTCCCAATTATTAATTGTCTGTGTGTGGTGTACTGCTGATGTTAGATCTAATTAATAATCGTTGATTATAGGACGAAAGCTAGTGGGTGGCAGTGGAATTGGAGGAATGAAAGAGACACAAGAAATGCTTAATTTTGCGGCAAAACACAACATTACATCACAGATTGAGGTTATTCCAATTGATTATGTAAACACTGCTATGG
>CATIWJ010075906.1:0-29646 GCA_949640765.1 Croton laevigatus | reverse complement strand
ATTTATAGATTGGCATGTACTAGCTATATCAGGATTTAATTGTGTGAGAATAGAGACAAGTAAGATTGATGATTGTAGCTGCTGTTGTAATATTTAGAATAGTAAATTACTGAAACGTGTGTAGTTGTTATTCTTATTTTTAAAAAAAAACTTGAGGTGCTTTGTAGTATTTCTCTTTTTAAGCGTATAAATTAGCGAAGTCAAGAGACTAGTGACACCTCAGTCTGGTTTATTCGTAAGTCGGATTTAGGGTGTTACAATACCAAACTATCTCAAAACAAAATCATAAGGGTGCAAAATGCTCATTTTGCCCCTAAGATGCAAAATTACAATTTTGCTCTTAAACTCAAAACTAAAAAAAAAAATCAAGGGTTTTACACTGGATCACTATCTACCACCATCACTGACTAATCTGTACCGCTTCCTCCAATATTGTTGCCTACTGCTAGTTTGTGCAAACATTCACTCCTTCAATATTTTCATGGTAGGCATTTAGGATTGTACTGCTATCATATCTTATTATAGGCTATTTATAATCAAAATTTTATTATGTTTTCTAACTTACATGCTTGATTGTATTGATTGTAGGTAATAATTATGGTTAACTATAGTAAATCTAATTTTTTAGGCCATAATTATGAGAAATTAGTTAAATAATTATGGGTAATTTGATATTTAAAGTAAGAAAATAAATTAAATAATTTGTTTGTATAACAATACATCAATCTTCATAATGACTTTTGGCACAAATATTGTAATTTTAATCCAAAAAATTACTTAATTTCGGAGCAATTAGTGACAAATAAATAATTACCTAATTTAAACTATTTTTATGAGATTCTCATATATTAAACACTTATTTCTTTATTTTGTCATTACAATTTAGGAAAAGTTTTTGTGTAATGCATATTTTTAATAATTGGATTAAAATCTAATAATTAATTAGGGCCAATTTTCCTAATCCAACAAATTACTTAATTTCAGAGTAATTAGTGGCAAATAAATAATTACCTAATTTAAACTATTTTTATGAGATTCTCATATATTAAACACTTATTTCTTTATTTTGCCATTACAATTTAGGGAAAGTTTTTATGTAATGCATATCTTTAATAATTAGATTAAAATCTAACAATTAATTGAGATAAACTTTCCTAATAAGAATTGTATTAATTGAACTAAAAGTCAAACTACTTATTTAACAATTTTCATGTTATTACTCTTTTTAAGATTTTGGGTTTTGCTTTTTATAGATAGATAGATGAATTAGCTACAAAAGTAAATTTCAAGTAAACACATATATAATATAATATAATTAACAAATGCAAAAATTTTAAAACATAGGATATGTATAATCAATTTACTTCAATAAATTGAAAAAAACTTATAAAGTCTTTTATTTCTTCAAAAACTTATAACGTCTTTTATTTCTTCAAAAACTTATAATAAAGTCTTCTATTTATTTTGAAATATTTATAGGCACACATTGTGTTTGAGAGTCTTAAATAGGAGAAATCCTATTATGGAAATTTGAAAATTGATTTGTGAAAATAAAAAAATTCCTTAAGGATTTTGTTAATTAATATATTGATTTATTTTCATTCATTTTCAATTAATATATTACAATGTATAAATTATTAACATTTATAATGGTTCAAATTTTAGAAAGTTAAGGCAAGGTGATAATAATGCCTAAAATCAAGCATAAATCATAAATTAGCAATCCTAGACTTTCAAATTTCCTTAATTTATGTCATTTAATTACTTAATTTTTGCCTTATTTTTATCATTTAATTACATAACTTGCCTTAATTTTTGCCCTCCCATTAGTTGCTGGGTTTTTTCTCTTCTTGAATATTCCCTTTATTGTATAATTTCACTTAATTTTTGTCTTAATTATTGTCATTTAATCAATATCCTTTAATTTTTTCCTCTAAAGGGTATCAAGATCCACATTTTAATCAATGGCCAGCACTAAAAGTTTCCAATTCAAGATCCCACAGTTCAAATTTTTCTATAACTAACTGAAAGTGAATTTCTACTTCTATTTCTATTTTACCACAGTAGCGATAGGTTCTGTAACACCCCAAATTCAACTTACGAATAAGCCAGACTGAAGTGTTACGGAACTGTAACTTCCATTACTGCTTATAAATTTTTTTTTTATTTGCTATTACATCTTAAATACCTTAATCATTTCAAAATTTTTTAACTACTTTACAATGTTAATCCATATCAAATAATTCTCAGTATTCAGTACATGCCAAACTAAATATAACCAGATGTTATACCAATGCTTGACTTCTAGGAGCGGACCAGGATTATGCTGCTATTCAATTTCTTCTATCTGCGGACATGCGAGTTACAAAAATAACTCGCTGAGCAACTCCATGCTCAGTGGGTACAATATATATAATACAGTATTTTTATCAAAATCAATTGACGAATTCATTTCATATAAATATTCAAATAGTATTTATATTTAAAAGTTAAACAAATATTAAAACACAAATCACAGTTCAAATTTCATAATATTTTCATCTAACAACATTTTTACTCTACTGGTTTTACTGGATTTTCAAGGATAAGCCCAAGGGCTATTTGTGTCGGCCGTATTTCTCATATACGCCGTTTTCTCTTCAATCATTGGGGTCGTATGTCACTGATACGCCCATTTTTCATTTTATAGGCCATAACCCGTAGTTATGCCTGTTGTTTTCATTTCATTTCATTTCATTTTATTTCATTATCTCACTTCCATTTGTTCACTTGTATAGGAGTTTTGCCCATATGTCGACATATATTTATCACTAAGTCCACAACCAAGTAGAGTATGTAAAATATTTATTTAATGGTCATGTTCATCTCAAACATCATTTCAGAATTTCCATATATTATCAATGTCACATTTTCTTTTATTTACCGCGCCGGTAGCTTCGCGTCTGTGATTACCACGTCGGAATATCAAACAAACAATTAAATATATCTCAAACCCAAAGTTTGAGTTCTCAATAAAATAATCTTTTTAATATAGTAAAAATATCAATTAATAAAAATAAACAGTTATAATCAAATTCTATAATTTTGTCTTTACCCCGCCGGTAACATCATACTCGCGATTACTGCGTCGGTATTAAAAATTCAGCAAACATTTATATTCGACTCGAACACACGTTCAAGTTCCCAACAATTCATCCAATACAGTAAAATATCAATTATTTAAAATCTAGAGAAATACTAATAATTTAAGTATCAAATATTTAAAGCAAATTCAGTTCGAATACGTAAAAGTACCGAACCTGGTGAAACCCGCAGATAAAGTCCTACGCGTTAATTTTCTCGCATTCTATCTTGATATCTCCTCTCGGACTGTCCTCTGTCATTTCACTAATCACAATAAAGCGATTTCTAAAATTAATTACTTCTGTCAGCTAAATATATAAACCGAGTTCTTATTATTAATTTGTTTCAATCGTATTTCTTTACGATCTGTAATTAATTCCATTTTATAATTTAATTCTCAATTTCACTATTATTTATTTTCAATTGCTTTTATACATTAATTTTCAAATTAATCCCATTTAATTAATTATATATCAATAATTTAAATTATAATAATTAAGTTTGCGAGCTTTACATTTCTGATAGTTCGGGTCCTCAGATTACAAAACTGATTCCAAAATTGGACTCAGTGCATCGAAATGATGCGGGTCGAAAATTTCACCGAAGAAGGAATATTCCGGTCGCCGGAGTTCCGCCGGTCAGTCACCGGAAAAATGGTCGAAAATTTGCAAAATTTGTCGGATTTCAAATTCAAATATACCGTTAGCTTCGTTTCTTAGTCCACAACATAAATCCAGTCTCAATTTACAACAATCACACATAATTTAGCCGAAAAATCAACAAAACAGCCGGACTATTTCGCCGGAAAAGTTGATCACCGAAAACTAATCCAATCCAAACAATCTTTATATGAAAATGAAGCTTAAGAAGAGAGGAATAAAGATCTACCCTCAAAATTGACGGACACCCACCAGAAGACACCGGAAAAGCTGTCGAAAGTTTGAACGCAAAACTCACTCCGGCCTGCCTCCATCGGGAAGCTCGTGATGCAGGGATTTCAAATCAGACCTTATATTCACCGTCGGACCGCCAGATCACCGGAAAAAGGCGTCGACAGTTGTGATCCGTTCCCTCTCCGTCGCGATCTGATCTCCCTTTCTCTTTCTTAGTTTCAGTCGGCCGATAGGGAAAAAGAAGGTGGAGGAGGCGGTGGAAGCGGCGGTGCGGCGTGACTCTCGCCGTTGCTGCTCGCCGATTCTTAAGAAAGAAGAAGGCTATCAGGAAAACAAAGAAAACGAAGAAGGGAAGGAAAAAGGGGAAAATAATTTCTGATATTTGTGTTGTTTTTTTTTTTTACATTAATAATAATAATAATAATAATAATAATATTTATAATAATCATATAACGACAAATTCATAAAAAACAATAATAGTATCGCTATTAAAATGTCAAAATTGTCCTCTGCATATTTATTATTTACAAAAATACCAATTGATCAAAATTTGTAAAATACTCATCAAAATAATTTTTGTTTTCAGATTAGTCCTTTTAATTAAAAACCGATATTTAAAAATTAGGGTGCTACAGGTTCCCTAAAAAAACCTGACAAATATTAACTGCATATATTCAGTTACAATTTTTTCGATTAAAAGAACCTCAAGTATGAAAAGTTTCTATGTTGAGGGCGACTTTAAATAAACGGTAAAGTTACTACACTCTTCAATTAATGAAAATAGTATCTCTCAAAAAACAAAAGAAGACTTTGTAAAATGGACGCTAATTGATTACTTAATTCACCTTAATTTTTGCAATTATTTTTTACCTTAATTATTGTTACTTAATTAACAATATGTTAATTAAAATAATTTATTTTCATAAGGGTGCACTAATTTGCATAATGGCTTTTGACACAAATATGGTAATTTTAATCCATCAAATTTCTCAATTACAGCTCAATTATTAAAAAATATATTTAATTTTAAACAATTACTTAATTCGTGCGCACAATTATTAAAAAATATATTTAATTTAACCAATTACTTAATTAGCGCTCACATACAGTTTCAACGATTCATTTTTAAAAGATTTTAAACTTTAAAAATAATACAAAATTATGAAAATAAAGTAAGGCGTAATTAAATAGGGACATATAGAAAAGCATATTATGAAAAGCATATAAATCAAAATCAAATTTAAGAATAAAATATCACAATCTTATTAATACCATAATTTAAATGAAAATTTGCTTCGTCCTAATATCATAATCTAAATAAAAAACATATCGAAAATAGCATAATTTTAAAACAATAGAAATAACTTAAAATCCAAAGACTTGATCTTCATGAAGTTTTCCAACTGGCATGGATTGCAATATTTGTGTTTGAATATGTTCGGATAGACTTGTGATTTTCTTCATATTAAATGGATCTTTACTCATGGAACGGGTGAGCGGACCAGCTAATTTTTTAGTATGCAAACGTCCTTCTATTAATAATTTTTGTATGAAGTTACGAATATTTTTTATGTATTCGTTTGTATCCTTGCTTACTATAAGCAATGCTTATTCCCCCAAAACTTCATGAATATCCAAGTACCAAATGAGTAACTCCATATTGCATCCGAGAGATTCTAAAAATGCACGAATTAGGAGAAAGTCATTACGTAACCCTCCTTGGTGAATGATTTTCTGAGCTATCCGATTGAAAGTAATGATATGAGCAACAAAATGATCTAAATCAATCATCTCATCATAACTCGTTTGAATAATAATATTCTTCAATTTTTTCTCATAGAATGTTTTGGAAGTAGCTTCCATTGAATTTTTGATTTTTTTTTTTGGCGTTAGTGAGATGAAATTCAGTGAAAGAACACACTTTGTATTCATAATACTAAGCTTTTTATAGGCCTTGGGAGAGTTCTAAATAGGAAAAATCCTATTAGAGAAGAAAGAATACGTGATATCCTATTTAATTGAAAAAATTAAGGCAATTTAAGTAATTAAATGACAATAATTAAGGCAAACATTAAGTGAAATTATACAATAGAGGAAAGATATGTCAAATCTTTCCAAAAATAACTCCATTCATAAATATGTAACGTAAGATTTTGAAAAAATAAAAATATTTAATGAAGCTAACTATAAATTAATGTTTAACTACAAATTTCAAGTTATTACTCTTTTTAAAATTTTTGATTTTGCTTTTTATATATAATAGATTAATTTAATAATTACCTAAAAAATTGTTGAAAAATAGGATATTAATTTTTTTTAGATAAAAAATAGGATATTATTTTAATTGAAGTACGAATTAGTGGAACAAAATCAAAATATAGGAATCGAAGAGCATCTTTAAAATCAGAAGGACAAAATAATATATCTTAACAAATGTAGGGACTGTTGTGTAATTTTCACTAAGATAAAATATTTTTTCAATTAAAATGCAGAAATTAGTAGAGGGTTGGTCTGGTGTGTGTGTGAGTGATGATGATGGAGAGACTAACCAGCGATTTAAGCGAAGAAATCATCGCGAGGCTGGATTTAGAAGCTCTGTGCACGGTGGCCTGTGTTTGCAAAGCCCTACGCTCTTCCGTCGACACTCAAGGTCTTCCCTTTCTGTGCGCCCTCAATATTCCCGAAACTCTGAATCCAGATGCCAATACCCTTTACCGTATCCTAAATCGTTGCACTAGGAATGCTCCTTCCTTTAAAACCATCACCCTCAACTGCCGACGGCTTCGTGATTCGCACCTTACTCCTCTTCTAAGCGAACAAGTCGAGCAGCTCAATTTCTCTTGCGGCTCCTTGCTCTCTTCTAAGTTTCTTGTTTCTATTGGAGAAAATTGCCCCTTTCTCAGGTTTTGTTCTTGTATTTTTTTAATATGTTTTCTGTGGAGTATTCTATTTCAATTCATTTTCGGGTCATCTTTGGTTGGCTCCTGGAATGGCATTCTTAGAAGTAGTTCCATGTTTAGTTTAATTTACAAGGATTCCCAGGTTATTTATGCATTTTAATGTTCAATAATTCTTAATATGGTATTGGATTGGTTATGTAATTCATTTCCTTTCCCTTTACATTTCCAAATCAAACAATGCTTGCCCACATATTTCTCCGCAATTCTAATTTTTTTTTTTTTTTATGGTGCCATTAATATGCAATTATCATGTACGGAGTTCACTTTATATTGTATAAGCTTTTGGTGCTGCAAGTAATTGTCTTTTGTTTTTGTTTCAATGTCAGGGAGCTTACCCTAGAGTTGGCAGATGAGGGATCACCGCATTTGTTCCGAATGGATCTTGTTTTCATGCTTAGAAGATGTCGTTTTCTGGAGGTATATTTTAATTTTGCTTCATTGGATTTTTGAAGTTGCTTTTGTGCTTCCTCAGCTGAAGCATGTCTGATGATGCAGTGTCTATGTATTAAAATTCGAGGAACAGAAGTTGATGCAATAGCTTTTGGCTCCATTGAACGCTTTCTGCCCAAAACCATAAAATCTTTGAAGTTAAAATCAGTGCTTGAGGACAATGCAATATCTCTTGCGAACTTTTCTGCTAGTGCTACGTCAAGTGCTTTCTCATTACAGTCTTTGTCGCTTGTCTTAGATGTGATATCCGATAGGCTTCTTTTGACAATCACCAGGTCTCTTCCACTTCTGGTAGAACTGGACCTTGAAGATCGACCAAATAAGGAACCTTCTCCTCTGCTTGACTTGACAAATAGTGGGCTGCAGTCCTTAGAATCTTGCAAACATTTGACAAGTCTCACTCTTATACGGAGTAGGCAGAACTACCAAGGATCATTTAAACGGATAAATGATATGGGGATGTTTCTTCTTTCTGAGAGTTGCAAAGATTTACAGTCAGTGAGACTATGTGGTTTCTCTAAGGTTAGTGATGCTGGCTTTGCATCGTTGCTACAGTCCTGCCAGAAATTAAAGAAATTTGAAGTTCGCAATGCACCGTTTTTGTCTGACTTGGCTTTTCATAATCTAACTGGAACGTCATGTGCCCTTGTCGATGTAAGATTATTGTCATGCAACCTTATAACCAGCGAAGCTGTGAAGAAATTGGGCTCTTCTAAGAGCCTGGAGGTGCTAGACTTGTGTGGCTGCAAAAGCATAGCGGATTGTTGCTTCCACTCTATTTCATGCCTACAAAAAATAACATCTCTGAATCTTACCGGAGCTGATATTACAGATGGTGGCTTATCAGTTCTCGGTCAGAGCAGTCCCCCGATCACATCTTTGAGCCTTAGAGGTTGTAAGAGAATAACTGACAAAGGAATTTCTAGTTTGTTGCAAGGGCCAATTGCACAGACATTGGCAGCACTAGATTTAGGCTTCATGCCTGGAATTTCAGACAATGGAATCCATACAATTGTTGCCAATGGCAAAGAGATTACAGAATTGTCCATTAGGTATTGCTTTTACGTGACCGATTCTTCACTGCAAGCACTGGCTATGAAGAGAAGACTCCAAGCTGGAAGTAAGCAACTTAAGCGACTAGATCTTTTCAACTGCATTGGATTATCTTCTGATGCAATATTATTGCTAAGGAGACCTTCATTCAGTGGATTGCATTGGGTTGGTATTGGACAAACACTTTTGGCAAGTAAAGGAGGTGCTGCTTTGCCAGAAATTCGTAATGAAAGACCGTGGCTGACTGTGTGTATGGATGGTTGCGAAATGGGATGTCATGATGGATGGCATTTCCATACATCTGAAAGCTCTTGATTTGGTTCCAACTCTGTTCTTGCAATGATGCTACTGTAGCCTTTTACTTATATTGTGTTTTTAGAAAACTAGTGGAGCCAGAGTTTCCCTTCTCAGCATTCTGAATCATTCTCTCGAAGCATCAACCTCTCAGCACAATTTTGTATCATACAAGTTTTTCACCATGGTTAATACAACATTACTATACATTTGATGAGAAAATTTTCTTGAATTTTTCTTTCTTCTTTCTTATAATGAATACTGTATATTGATATTCTTATTCTTCAGTTCAAAAGTTATTTCTTTTGTGTTGGCTTTATAAAACTTCGTTCAATTTTATATTGGATCTTCATGTTTTGCTGAATGAGCATGCTCTTATATAATGCATATCCGACTGTGGTAAGAAAATGAATTGGCTTCCAACCAAGTTTTCAAAAGGCTTTGTTGACATTATTTGTTGGTATCTTAAATTACATTTTTGTCTTTCAGCCATTGGTTCCTTTTTATTTGATAATGTTTTACATCCCCGTTAAGAGTTCTTCGAGAGCTTGGCATACATACTCTAGTTTTCTCGTCTCCCAACGGACATAGTTGCATCCTTTTCTCATGGTATGTAAAAAATGCTGGACATATAAAAATAAAAAGGAATTCTATAATATACGAATGCTAGTTATTTCTTATTTTGATTAATTAATAGAATGATTACGTCTAGTTTGCTTTATGGTTATGTTTGTCGTAGAACCTTGGAGGCATCATCCTTTATGTGGTTAATATTATGATTATAATAATCATTGACTGTGAATTTCTTCAATTAATGTATTTAAAATACAGAAATAAGTAGAGGGTTGCTGTGTTAAAGTGAATGAAATAGAGACAAATGATGCTGAATTGCTCGTCCTCAAGTCGAGCAAAGATGTGCAGAATGTCCTCAAGGGGTTGGAGGCTATGGAGTCTAGGATTCAACAAATAGGGGAAGAGTTACAACTTGTTTATAGAAGTTTGGTGAAACCAGAGTTTCCCTTCTTGATATCCTTCTTCATTGGTATTGTTGCTTTGCGTCAATCAAATCCTTTAACAATAGTTTGTATCATTCAAATTTTCTCTTTTGTATACGTCATATACAGACAAGTAAATCCAAGTTAATACTACTAATAACACTTCTGATGTCTTCTATCTTAAATGTATCAGTTCTTTGTGATTTCTGTAATATAATTTAAAGAAATCAGCTAAACACGCGGGATAATGATATATTTGGTGTGTTTTAGAATAATATTTACAAATTTAGGGTGTAAAAAAAATTACAATTTTGGTGTGTTTTTGGGTGTTGACCGGTCTTCAATTTCAGTGCGCTATTTTATTAACCGCCGCCATTTTGCATGGTAGAAGGAAAAAGGAAAAGTGAGATTGAAATTGAACTTGGTGCGCCACTTCAATAGGCGTACCAAATTTTTTTTTTTAATTTTTTTTTGTTTTTTTTAAATAAAATTATAAATTATTTGTATTTAGTTCCAAAATTAATTTTAGAAGATTTCAGTTTACAGATTTGACTCTTTTTTAAAAATATCACATTAGATAAGTAGAACCGTTAAGTTCAACAGTCTCAACGGTTCTATTTATCTAATGTGATATTTTCAAAACAGAGTCAAATATGTGAACTGCAGCCCTCTAAAATTAATTTCGGGACTAAATACAAACAATTTATAATTTTATTTTTTTTAAAAATAAAATAAAAATAAAATAAATATGCATTTTAAAAAAAAAAAATTATAGATTATTTGTATTTAGTCCCGAAATTAATTTTAGAGTGTTGCAGTTCACATATTTGACTCTGTTTTAAAAATATCACATTAGATAAATAGAATCGTTGAGACTGTTAAACTTAACGGTTCTACTTATCTAATGTAATATTTTTAAAAAAGAGTCAAATCTGTAAACTGCAACTCTCTAAAATTAATTTTGAAACTAAATACAAATAATTTATAATTTTATTTAAAAAAAACATAAAAAACAAAAAAAAAATTTTAAAAAAAAAACTTTGAAGTTCAATTTCAATCTCACTTTTCCTTTTTCCTTCTACCATGCAAAATGGCGGCTGTTAATAAAATTGCTTAGTGCGCCATTTGAAATGGTGTATTGAATGCTGACTCAAAATTGAAGACCGGTTGACACCCCAAAAACACACCAAAATTATAATTTTTTTTTACACCCTAAATTTGTAAATATTATTCTAAAACACACCAAATATATCATTATCCCTAAACACGCAGGAAGTGTCTAATTTATGTTAAAGCAAGGCTGTCAGGATTCTTCTTGCTCCCTGATACCAGGAATTCCAATTAGAGCTGTCGAAGAGTGTCCTCATCTTGAATCCATAGAAGAAATGATTTGCATGTGGCTGTCCTTGGAGAAAATACAGTTTCAACGCCTCGTGCATGCAAATATTTTATTAGAGTTAATTTCAGTTTTGTACATGCAACCAAATACAGAAAACAATATCAGGAGCTTACATTTTATTATTGCTTATTGTCATTATATTATTGTATGGATGGACTCAATGATCAATGCTACATATAATTTCGTGCCGATTTTTGTGTCTAGGAATCTGGATCTTGGAGGCATACATATCTCATCATGAGTTTTTTTAATCATAATGCCTAATCACAAGAGGACATGACAGCTAATTTAGATCAAGATCAAAAAGATGAGATTGTTATATAAGGTGTTCATTGTGATGGGTAAGACAATAACCGAAGCTTAATACATCCTGTAAATATATCCTTTAGTCTTTTTCTCTTGCAAAACGGAAAAAACAATGGCTTCTTTTCATCTTCGTTCAATCAGTTTACCAAGCAGCTCTCACCCTCTAACAGTAAACATCGAGGAGCAGTTATCTAAGTTTAAGGCATCACAATCTTCATCTGTGGGGCAAAAACTCGGTGGTCTAAGAAATTTGTTCGAGTGCGTCGATGATTTGCTTCAGCTGCCGAGCACCCAACAAGATCTCTCCTCTAACAATTCTGGAGAGAATGCATTGAATGGATCTATACAGCTATTGGATTTGTGCGACACCACAAGAGACTTTTTCTCACAGATGAAGGATTGTGTGCAGAGCCTTCAATCATCTCTTCGCATAAGAAAAGGCGGTGACGCTTGTTTGACAAGTGAAGTTGATGCATATGTGGCATCAAGAAAAAAGCTCAACAAACTCATTTCCAAGTCTCTGAGAAATATGAAGAGAAAGGAAAACTCTAACACAATTAACGTTCTAAGAGACGTTGAAGAAATTAGCATTGAGGCATTCAAGTCAATCTTATCTTTCATTACTAATCCACAGACAAAATCAAAGTCCTTTATCATCTCAAAATTATGGCCATCAAATCGCATTTCATGTGAAGCGGAAGTCAATGAAGTGGAGAAGATTGAGGCTGAGTTGCTTGCCTTGAAAACAAGCAAAGATATCAAATATTTACAACTTGAAAATGTTGTGAAAGGTTTGGAGTCATTAGAATCGAGCATTAAAGAAGCTGAAGAAGAACTAGAGTGCGTATATAGACAAATGGTGAAAATCAGAGTTTCCCTTCTCAATATTCTGAACAATTAGTAGTGTTGTTGCCTTCAGTTTTGTGGCAAAATTTTTTGAACCAAATTGTATATATATAGAAATGTACAGAATATAAAAAAGTTAATAAAAAAATATACTCAGATTCACTGCATTTCCTCATCTTACTTGGTTAATTTTCATTATTGTACATTTAATGATCTATATTTTCTGTTTATTTTAAGCAAACCAAAACTAGTTTTTGGATTTCAATTAAACCAATCAGTTTCCATCTTGACATCTATATCTTCTATAGATATTCGCTTTACTGATATAGGTAATAGGGTGTCTATACCAAAACCATCTTCACTTTCATATTCTTGGTAGGCTTCTTTGAGTTCCTTCTGCAACAAAAAAAAAAAAAAATGTAAAAATGGCTTCTTTCCACCTCCGTTCTAATAGTTTTCCCTCCACATCTCATCCCCTTAATGTAAGACTTGAGGAGCAACTACTTGAATTGAAGAATTCTCATTCCAAATCAATTGCCCTGAAATTGGCTTACATTAAAGAGTTATAAGAGTCTGTCTGTGATTTTCTTGAGCTGCCGAACACACAGCAAAAATTCTCTCATGACCACCAGAAACAATATGTAGAGGAGGCCTTAAATGGATGTTCATACCTGTTGGATATGTGCAGCACTACAACAGATTTTCTGCTGCAAATGAGGGACTGTGTCGAAGAACAAGAGGCGCAGAATCTTTTTTGAATGAAGTTGATGCATACATGGTATCTAGAAAAAAAAATGACTAAAGTAATTTGCAAGTTTCTAAAAAATGTCAAGAGAAATGAAAAGAATTGCAGAACTTCCTCCTTAGCCAATGATTCGGAGTACGTCTTTACATGGCTAAAAGGAGCTGGGGAAGTTAGTCTAGCTGTATTTGAGTCCATTCTGTCTTTCATGTTGCAGTCAAAGGCAAAATCTAAACCCTCAAGCTGGTCCATTGTCGTAAAATTGTTGCAATCTAAGCATGTATCATCTAAAGAGGAAGTTGAAGCCAATGAAATGGAGACAATTGATGTTGAATTTCTTGTCTTGAAATCAAGCAAAGATGTCAATCAAGTGAAAAATGTCTTGAAAGGATTGAAGGCTATGGAGTCAAGTCTCCAAGAAGCAGCAGACGAGTTGTAGTGTGTTTATAGAAAATTAGTGAAAACCAGAATTTCCCTTCTTAACATTCTGAACCATTAGTGGTGTATATGTATATCATACAAAATTTTGTATCATTCAATTTTGATCCTAACTGTACATATCATATAAAGAAAAGTTAATACCAATACATTTCTGAAAAATTTCTTCTATTCATTGTGACATTTTAACATACTTTTATAAAGATTCACATACATGTGTGTGTGTGTGTGTGAGTGTGTGTGTTCTGCAGGGAATCTTTATATATACATATGGATTTGATTATATTTGACTTCCTTTGGTTTCTGTTTACTGTTTTCTTCATTCTATGAAGACCTATGGAAGACCTTTAGATATATTTTCTTCACCACAAAAAGTATATTTTTACCCATCTTTGAAGTACTGTACTTGTTACCGCATACAGCCTGGTGCATAATTTCTTTTAAATATCCCATAAACACACAAGTAAAAGTTCTTGGTATAATGCTTTAGATATATTATAGTCTGGATGCCTTCTTGACTCAAATTAAATACTTGCAAATAGACTCATCCCTAATTTGAATTTTATGTAATTATTTATTCAAATATGGCCTTCTCATCACCTTTCTCTTGTTGTTTGGCTTATATAAAGTTGTAAACTAATCAGCTATGCTTGATTTGCAGCCATAATGGTGGATCGTGCTTTGCATTTGGTCAACAAGATTCATGTAAAGAAATCAGCTAAACACGCATGGAAGTGTCTAATTTATATAAAAACAAGGCTGTCAGGAATCTACTTGCTCCCCGATGCCAATCAATCCAACGAGAGTTGTGGAACAGTGACTTTATCGATTGGCTTCGATTCATGTGCATTTTGTTTTCCTTGGAGCAAATTCAGCTTCAAGGATGCCAATCAATCCGACGAGAGTTGTCGAACAGTGTCCTTATCGATTGGCTTGGATTAATGTGCATGTTGTTTTCCTTGGAGCAAATTCAGCTTCACCCCCTCGTGCAGGTTAATTTCTTATTTGAGTTTATTCAAATTCTGCTCATGCAACCCAGACAACTCTATCAGGTGGCTACATTTTATTATTACTTATTTTTCATTATCTAACGTATGATAATTGAGATGGATAGGCTTAGCTCAATGCTAATATAATTTGATGCTGATTTTTGTGCCTCGGAATCTTGGGAGGCACCTACTGAATTTTTTAATCACAATGCTTAGTCATAAGTGGACATGACAGCCAATTTAGATCAAGATCCAGAAGATGAGATTGCTATATAAGATGTTCAATGTTATGCCTCAAACAACAACCAAAGCTTGTAAAATATTTTCTTTAGAGTTTTTTCTCCAGCAAAAGAAAAATAATGGCTCATCTCCGATCAACCAGTTTCCCAACTAGATCTCATCCTCTAACAGTAAACATTGAGGAGCAATTATCCAAGTTGAAGGCAACACAGTCTTCATCGATCGGCCAAAAACTAAGTGGCCTAAAAGTTTTGTTGGAGTGTGTTGACGATTTTCTTCAGTTGTCGAGCACCCAAGAAGATCTCTCCCATAACAATTCTGGAGAGAATGCGTTAAATGGATCTATAGAGCTATTGGATTTGTGCGACACCACAAGAGACTTTTTCTCACAGACGAAGGAATGTGTGCAAGGTCTTAAGTTATCCCTTCGCCTAAGAAAAGGTGGAGATGATTGTTTGACAAGTGAAGTTAATGCATATATGGCATCAAGAAAGAAGCTCAACAAACTCATTTCCAAGTCTCTAAGAAACCTGAAGAGAAAGGAAAAATCTAACATGATAAACATTCTAGGAGACGTTCAGGAAATTAGCGTCGAAGCATTCAAGTCAATCTTATCTTTCATTGCTGAGCCAAAGACAAAATCAAAGTCCACAATCTTCACAAAATTATGGGAAGCCAAGCGCGTTTCATGTGAAGCGGAAGTCAATGAAACGGAGAAGATTGAAGCTGAGTTGCTTGTCCTAAAATCAAGCAAAAACATCAAACCTCTGCAACTTGAAAATGTTGTGAAAGGATTAGAGTCTTTGGAGTCAAGCATCAAAGAAGCAGAGGAAGAACTTGAATGCATATATAGGCAACTGGTGAAAACCAGAGTATCACTTCTCAATATCCTAAACAATTAATGGCATTCTTGCCATCAATTTTACAACATAAAATTTTGATCCGAATTGTATATACAAAAATGTAGAGAATATAAAAAAGTTAAATGCAAATATACTCAGATTCACTGCATATGTTCACCTTGCCTTGTTAATTTTCATGAATGTGCCTCGTATTATTATAGAGTCGATTACTGTCAAATGTTGTATTGTTGAAAGTGACGCTAGGAATGTCATACAGGCACTAAAGGATGAAGTTGCTGCTTCTCAAATGAATGAAGATATCATTGAGGAGATCAAAGCATTAATCAAGCCGCACTAGTCCTTTTATTTTCTTCTGTTCCTAGAATTCCTAGCATGACTTCCTAAAATAATTACAGAAGGAAAAGGCCAAGTTTAGGTTCATAACAGGGGAAAAAAAGTGGAAATTGCAAAAACTATAGACCTATCTTAAGATTTCAACCTTTCTAAGTTCAGAATTCTCGAGAGTCCAATACATGAGTAAAGACGGGAACATAATGAGCACAATACCTACACAGAAATTGAGGATGTAATGCAGTAGGAAAGAACCCATTCATAAATCGTAATCATTGTTCAGAGACAAGAATAAAATGGTTGAATCATTACTTGAAACATACTACAGGCCACCGTTTTGCAACAATGTTGAAAGTATGCAATGCAAAGGGTTGTGCATCGGGCAGTTCTCGCGTTATCCTGCATTTAGAACATAGAAGGTGGAAGACCAGCAATTATGTGTTTTTCGAATAAGACTGAAATGTTGATTTGTTATATTTTTACCTTAAGTCATTGAGCAACGTGCTTAACAATGAATCCGAATGGTCGAATATTAAGCAATCTTGATAGATGTTGGTGGTGCCGGAATCGCTGATCGGCTGCAAGATCGACGGTGGATACGGAGTTAAGTTGCAAATTCTACCATGCTATTTAGTTAACTAATTAATTAAAATTCTACCATTTACTTAATTATCTCCTCATTAAATTAAATAATTGCAAATAGAATCATCCTTTACATAAATTTTAGTTTATGATTTATTCAAATTATATTTCCTTCTCTTCTTTTTCTGATCATTGTGTTCATATAAACAAATCAAGTAAGCTTGATTTGCAGCTATAATGGTGGATCGTGCCTTGCATTTGGTCAACAAGATTCATATAAAGAAATCAGCTGAACACGCATGGAAGTGTGTAATTTATATAAAAATAAGGCTGTCAGGAATCTACTTGCTCCCCGATGCCAATCGATCCAACCAGAGTTGTCGAAGAGTGTCCTCATCAATTAAGTGCAGAGCAATTTCTTATTCAGATTCCGCACATGCAACTCAGACAGCTCTATAATGGAATATATTTGTTGGATGAATTTTTTTTTAATCACAATGCTTATTCACAACAAGACATGACAGTCAATTTCGATCAACATCAAGAAGAAGATGAGATTGCTATAGATATAAGCTGTTTAATGTGTAGGCTTAATTAACAATAACCAAGGCTTGTAAATATATTCTTGAGGAGAGGCTTTCTGCAGCAAAAGTAAAATAATGGCTCATCTCCGATCAAATAGTTTGCCAACTGAATCTCATCCTTTAACAGTAAATATTGAGGAGCAATTATCCAAGTTGAAGGCAACACAATCTTCATCGATCGGCCAAAAACCAAGTGGCCTAAAAGTTTTGTTCGAGTACGTTAATAATTTGCTTCAGTTGTCCAGCACCCAACAAGATCTCTCCCACAACAATTCTGGAGAGAATGCATTAAATGGACAACTTTTTTTTTTTGCTAGGGCACTAGAATCTCATGAAAATCAGACACAGAATGAGATGTTGTTGCAATCAAATGATCAACCTGGTTTGCTCATCTCTTAACAAACAAAAGGGAGACATATGTTCAATCATTCATCAAGCTCCTATTATCCTACAATCCTGAACCACATGCCCATAATATGAATAATCCTGATCCTAACTACACATAGCTTAAACAAGTAGTAAGCAATCGGATTTAAAAATTGAATGAGACAGCCCCTTATTAACCGGATTTATGACAAAATGGGGTTAAAAAACAAAATTATTTACAATGGTAAGTTTATTTTAAAACTAATTACAAAATGTAGGTAAAGGATTTTTAAACACAAATCCATCTATAAGCGGATTTGGAGAAAAAAAATTTTATATGTAAATCCGTCTATGTGAAGAACGGATTTAGTATAAATTAAAAGTTGCACAAATGTGAGTTAAAAATAAATTGGGAATCGATTCCTTTGAAAGAGATGGAAGGACATTGAATAAAAATTATTAACTAAATCCGTTTATTAGAGAGACGGATTTGCTACATAAGGAGCACTGTGCAGATTATACCAACATTTCCTGAAAACTTCATCAATGAGATGATTGAATGCTTGGAAGCAATGAAAATGATGATAAAATAAATTGTCTTATAAATCATATACTTAACATAAATAAGGAAAGAGAATTATGGTATGATGTGGATTAAGTCTCGATGATGAAAAATATAAAGTATTGAGGAATAGCTTAAATGATACGAATTTGGAATGAATACTTGAAAACTTATGGAATACGCTTAATGATAATGGTAGTAGAATATATAGTAACCTTGTGATGAAATTTATTCTGGATAAGTTGGGAGAGAAAACATCTACTCGTTCCGTTGGACTGTCAATTCGTCAAGAAAAAAAAAAAAGAAGTTGAAATGGAGATTGGCCTATTTTCATTCCATGCAAAAATTACGTATAAGAAGTCTGGAATATTTATATACATATATATTATCTAGTAGTTAGTAATGAATTTTATATTATAAATAATAATTAACTTTTAATAACTTTAATTTAAAGTTAGTCACTTTATTAAATTGTTTTGTAAATTAAACATAACAAATTTTATTAAGAAGTCAAATTTAGAAATGATAAATTTCAAATCATATTGAATGCATCTAATTAATTATCATGCGCTATGGGGATTTCAATTGGAGTCATGATAATTTCTACTCAATGTATCTACTATTTTTATGGGTGGTGGAATTTTTCATAGGGCTTGTGAGTATTTCTGTCCAATGTTTATATATACTATTTTCATGGGTTTTGAAATTTTGTACAGGAGTCGTGAGAATCTTGGTCAATGTCTCCACTATTTCATGATCTGTGGAATTTTCCATAAGGGTCGTAAAATTTATGTCAATTGTCTTCACTATTCCATGGGTTGTGGAATTTTCCATAGTAGTCAAGAGAATTTTTGCCCGATGTCTTCACTAATTTTATGGCTGTGCAACTTTTCATAAGGATCATAAGAATTTCTGCCTAATGTCTCCATTATTTATAGTGAGAAATTAATATGTACGCGAAATTGAAAATTAACATTGTTTAAAATTTTCCACCAACATATATCTTAGTATATGAAGTTGTTTGTTAAAAGGCCTCAATGACAATTATCTACAATTCGCATTTGGCTTTTGATGGTGGCGTTTACTTTCTTAAATCTTCTTCTTCTTTTCACAGGTAAGAATTTAAAAACTCTAAATAGTTTCTCTGTTTTGTTGGGGGAAGGCTAAAGGTAGCATTAAACCGCTAATTTGCCGATTCTTGCTGCTTCTAGTCATGGCATTCGCTAATTTTAACATATATTATATTGTTGCATATGCCACTTGTTCAATTCAATGCCTTTGATTTTCTAATTTATACCTTTAATATGTCAATTATGGCTCGCGTTGCTTCCTTCCTGTTCAGTGAATATTGCCGCATTCTGCTCGTTCATGTATATATTAAAGTTCTTGTTTGCTCATTATTCATTGCCATGCTTCTAATTCACCTAACGGTAGCTGTGCCCGCAAATCCTACTATGGCTCAAATAAATAGTAACAAGGAGAAGAAAGAAAGAAAATCTAAGGCTAGAGCTACATTATTTGTTGTAATGTAGGTGGATCGTGCTTTGCATTTGGTCAACCAAATTTATGTGAAGGAATCAGATAAACATGCATGGGAGTGTCTAATTTATATAAAAGCCAACCTGTGAGGATTCTTTTTGCTCCCTCGCTCTGGGCATCCCAACGAAAGTTGTCAGAGTTGTTTTCATCAATCCATGTTCATCCCCCTCGTGCATGCAAATATTTTATGGAAATGCATTGAGATTCTGCACATGCAACCAAAGCAGGAAACAGTTCTATAAGGTGCCAACATTAAACTATTACTTATTGTCTACAGTATGTTAATGGAATATATTAGAGGGAGATGGATCCAATCTCAATGCTATATAATATTTGATTCTGGTTTTTGTCTCTTGGTAAGAGGTACATACATCTCATCTTCAATTTTTTAATTACAGTGCTTTATCGCAGGTGAACATGACAACCAATTTAGATCAAGATCAAGATAATGAGATTGCTATATAAGGTGTTCAATGTCATGGCTTGGACAATACCAAAACTGAAGACGTTTTGTAAATATTTCCTCGAGAGGCTTTCTCCTGCAAAAGATAAAAAAACCAATGGCTTCTCTTCATCTTCGTTCAAATAGTTTGCCAACTGAATCACAGCCTCTAAAAGTAAGCATTGAGGAGCAATTATCCAAGTTGAAGGCATCGCAGTCCTCATCGATCGGGCAAAAACGAAGTGCCCTAAAAGTTTTGTTTGAGTGCGTTGAAGATTTGCTTCAGTTGTCGAGCACCCAACAAGAACTCTCCCGTAACAATTCTGGAGAGAATGCATTAAATGGATCGATAGAGCTATTGGAAATGTGCGACACCACACCACAAGAGACTTTTTCTCACAGATGAAGGAATGTGTGCAGGGCTTTCAATTATCTCTTCGCATGAGAAAAGGCGGAGATTCTTGCATCACAAGGGAAGTTGATGCATACTTGGTATCAAGAAAGAAGTTGAACAAACTTATCTGCAAATCTCTGAGAAATTTGAAGAGAAAGGAAAACTCTAACACGATTAGCATTCTAAGAGATGTTGAGGAAGTTAGCATTGATTCATTCAAGTCCATCTTATCTTTCATTGTTGAGTCAAAGATAAAATCAAAGTCCTCTATCATCACAAAATTATGGCAATCGAAGCGGGTTTCATGTGAAGCGGAAGTCAATGAAGTGGAGAAGATTGAGGCTGAGTTGCTTGCCTTGAAAACAAGCAAAGACATCAAACCCCTGCAACTTGAAAATGTTATGAATGGATTGGAGTCATTGGAGTCAAACATTAAAGAAGCAGAAGAAGAACTAGAATGCATATATAGGCAAATGGTGAAAACCAGAGTATCACTTCTCAATATCCTAAACAATTAGCAGTGATGTTGCCATCAATTTTGTAACATATCCAAATTGTATATACAAAAATGTACATAATACAAAAAGTTAATAGAAATATACACAGATTTACTGAGTATCTTCATCTTGCCTAATTAATTTTCATGACTGCCTTGAATGATCTTAAATGTTCGTTGTTGAGCAAACTTAAGACTAATATAAACCTATTCACCCTTTAATAAAACCGTTTAATCAAACGTAAATACTCTTTATGTTTCTGAATTTTGAAAAGATGCTCATTTTACATAATGGGATTTTAAGATTCAACTTTAATATAAACATTTCTTTGATCAATCTATATGCAGAAGAAAATTTTGATTTTAATGGTTCTAATATTGTTTTTCTTCAAGAGTAAAGAATTTTAAACAAAATAAAATATCAAATTTGCACAATTCTCTCTCTTTACGGTCAAGTATTAGGCCTATCAACACATAAGTGTGCTAAATTTGGCACTACTGTATCTCTTTACATCCAAGTATAAGGTCTATATACTGAATGAAATACAAGTGCACTAACCCAACTCCATTTTGAAGCCATTATCATTCCCCATTCGATTGAAGTAAATACTTCATATTATTTTTTTATGGATTGAATTGGTTTAAATGGACACTCAAATTGTAAACTAAATCAATATAAGAGCATTTCCAATACAAGAGTAAATTGTTCTAATTTGATCTACACGTCAGAAAAATATAAGGGAGGAACTATGTTATGTTTCGCTCCCACTATCGCACCCTCAAACTGTTTGGAATATAAATATTACTTGTTGTAAAAAGGCTAATGATATAAAGGAGCCTATTGGAAAATGTTTGTTATGCATCCTTGCAACTTGAGTTTGAGTCAACTTGATGGTATTTTCCATTAATTTTATTTTTTTCCATTTATTACAACTAAAGTTTTAGGTCCTATGTATTGTTGACTAGTTGGCACCCCCTAAACATTAGGTTTTGATTCCGCCCATAGAAAAATAGTTCTTAAAAATTATTCTTCAATGCTAATGTCTAAGCGTTAAACTAACGCGTCAATAGTATTAGACATTCTAGGAGATTTTCTATTTTTTTGAAGGTCTCTTAAATAATGTTTATATTGATATTAATAGATGATTGATTGAAAATTAAAATGTGAGTCCAAGAAAAGAAAGAAAATATAAAATAAAACATGTTGCATTGAGGAATTTTTTTAAAAAAAAAATAAACCTCTTCAAATAAACACTTTTACACTTTCTATTTTAACCGACATATTAATTGCAATCCTCGTTACCATTGGGTATGCTTTTAACTTGCAAAACCTATAACCCAGTTGACTATCATCCAATCATATGGAACTTGTAATGCCAAAGAGCAAAAAGAATAATTTGAACTTTGAAGTGTAATAACTAACATTATAAGAAACCACAAAGTCTCAAATTAACATTACAACTGAGATCTTTCCAATCCACGACCATTTCTAAATTTGCACAATCGGTCAATAACCCAGAATAAATCTCAAAAAATTATGTGATCATCACGCGCCAACATGTCCGAATACGAACAGATGACAGATTTGATCCCCACTAATAATTCCACAACATTAAATAGGCTCAAAAACAAAATATCAGAATAACAGTAGTTACATTTCAAGTTTGAACATTGGCAGAACCACAAGATAATCCATTGGTCCTGTACTGAAATACGTGGTTGTAAATTGACAACACAGGGCCAACATTCTGTTCTGAAATTAACTAACAAATCTTAGCAATCCATCATCCATCGATCAATTGCAATCAAATTTGTGGAACAATTAAACATACTTAATCAAATCCCATCACCTCACCTAACACTAACAGTACCATTCTAGCCACAAACTAGTCTCTCATATTTATTACACTCAGTCCCCACTAGCCTTCATTTCATGTTTTTCCATATATCTAATGTAGATGATGAGTATAGTTTTTTCATCACTCAAACATATAACCACCATGAAGAAATCTCTTCCACCGGTTCGACCACCACACAACTCGGAGAGTGACTCCGATAGCATTGATCAAGTTAATGAGCAAGGCATGATAGTTTCACCTAAACTCACCGCTTTGGTTGATAGCTTTGAAAAGAAGGAACAATCATGGTATAGCTTGAATTAATAAAAGCATGCTTCAGCCTTCTCTACCCGGCAATTTCAAAAGAATACCCAAACTAAAGTTATAATACGTTAGCATATTTCACTTTCTAATGTTGTTCTTTCGCTCTTTTTTTCTTCAAGCACTTTATATGTGGCAGAAGCATACTCACTTTCTTAGTGTTGTTGATGGGATCATGATTCATGCAGGTTTGTTACTTCCCAAATCCCCACAGATCTAACACTACAAGTTCAAGACATAACTTTTTCTGTTCACAAGGTAAGTTCAAAATTATAGAAATGCGTCATGCATGCTTCTCTAACAATAAATTCAGTAAAATACCCAAAGAATCTTCATTTTGTCATTTACATTGCAATACACAGTGAAACAAAATGAGATAAAGAATGTATGTTAAAAAGAAAGCCAGAATAGAACTATCTATTTCGTTTGCTAACCTGATTATTATGCATAAAAATAATACTGAAAATACAGTATTCAAGTTAACATATACTGATGCCAGATTGCAATTGATCTACTTCCATTAATAAATTGAAAAACATTAATAGATTCTGATCTACTATTTTACACACTAATTAACTTGTATTTTTGGCTAACCTGTTAATTTCTCCTGAACCAGTATCCTTTGCTATCAAAATGTGGCTACATAGGCCGTCTAGAACTTCAGCCTTCAATTTCAAATTTCGGGTATGAACTCAAGCTAGAAAACTTCCCAGGAGGACCAGAAACATTTGAAACCATTCTAAAGTTTTGTTATGGAATTCCATTGGACTTAACACCTAACAACATAGCCGCACTAAGATGTGCAGCAGAATTCTTAGAGATGAGTGAAGAATTTGAAGATGGAAACCTAATCTCAAAAACAGAAGCTTTTCTCACATTTGTAGTCCTTTCCTCATGGAGGGACACCATCGCTGTTCTTAAATCCTGTGAAACTTTATCTCCATGGGCAGAAAATCTTCAGATAGTTAGAAGATGCTGTGACTCAATTGCATGGAAAGCTTCTAGAGACAATTCATCAATGGGAGAAACAATTAATGATGAAGGATGGTGGTTTGATGATGCAGCTATCCTTAGGATTGACCATTTCATGAGAATAATAACTGCAATAAGGGCAAAAGGAGTAAAACCAGAGATCATAGGTAAGTGTCTAATGCACTATGCAGTAACATGGTTGCCAAGCATAGATGTGGAATTCGAAGGACTAAGAGGTTACGGGTATGGAAAAAATGAGTTGCAGTTTAGTATCTTGAGTGGGAGGACTGAAGATGAGGGTGTTGGGCACACCAAGGAGAAGAAAACTATCATTGAGAGCCTAGTAAGCCTACTTCCTCCTCAACAAGAAGCTGTCCCATGTAAGTTCTTGTTGATGTTCTTAAAGATGGCTATTGTGTACTCAGCATCACCAGCTTTAATTTCAGAACTAGAGAAGAGAGTGGGGCTGACATTGGAAAATGCTAGTGTCAACGATCTATTGATTCCTAATTATAAAACTGAAGATCAAGGAAAAATTGCGAAGTGAGAATCTAACTCTTCTCTCCGAATATTTTTGAACTGGCATAAAAAAATTAAAAATGTAAATGTTGTGATAATTTTTACACTTGCTTTTCATCATTGATTTTTTATGACAGTCAAACAGAACAATGCACAATGCACAACACAGAAGTGATACAAAGAATTGTGGAATATTTCTTGATGCATGAACAAGAACAGCAGCAACTGCAACCAATGTCAGGAAAATCAAATGTCAGTAAGCTCATGGATAACTACCTAGCTGAGATTGCAAGGGATCCAAATCTTTCCATCACCAAATTTCAAGTTTTGGCAGAAGCACTACCAGAAAATGCTAGGACATGTGATGATGGACTTTACAGAGCCATTGATACGTACCTAAAGGTTTCCCTCTAGCTCTCTCTCTATTTCTCATATTTCCTGTTTCAGCTAGCAAACTTCAATAGCCTTAAAATCTAATATCCTTTTCCAGACTCATCCTTCACTCTCAGAGCATGACCGGAAAAAGCTATGCAAAATTATGCAATGTGACAAATTATCACTGGATGCATGCATGCATGCAGCACAAAATGACAGGTTGCCACTAAGAACTGTGATTCAGGTAAAAAATTTATAATATTCTCTAGACATCAATTACATACCTGGTGAAACGGATATGTTTACCAGCATCTCCACACTCCACAGCAATACAAGATTTTCTCACAACCAACAAGCATTAAATTATACGGTAAGGCCTAAAGGACCACGTTCAGTTAGCATGCAACAAGATTTGGAATATTAGTCATAATTTAGGAGATTATGCCAAAAAAAGCCAAAATATTCCGCAGAAATGTATGCCCAGATCTTACCATTTTCCTAGATAGCCATGGTTTGAAGTTCATTGAATATATGTATACCTTTCAACTTCTTAAGCACAAGCATTTGCCCTTCACCTTAATCCTTTAAGCCTTTTTTACATCATATACTTCGTCTCCATCTTAACAAACACAATCCAATCATCTCATGAGTAACAGCCAGACCTTATTTAACATTTTCCCACCTATACAACCTTTCTTGCAGATTTCCCCCTCTCTATCTGTGTTTGTGGTAGATTTGGAAAGAAGCAATGGATAGAATAAACAAAAAGAAATTATATGCTGTAAATAATGAGACCTTCAATTCTGGTAACAACATATACCGATGAAACACATACCATACAAAAGAATCATATTTATTACTGCCAATTCTAAATTTCATTTCAACCTTTAGTGAGTTTGACCATCTAAACATGTTTAAATTAGTATCTAAATCTATAGAAAACTTTTCACTTTTATTGAACTCTTTTGCTATCAAGATCATGTCATTGTACAAAAGACAAACCAAAACCACACATTGATTCACCAATTATAGGATATGGAAGTTAGTTCACTTGTCATAACTTTGCTTACACTCCTGCAGTGCAAAAGTTTTCAATATTTACAAGGGCAAAGAGCTATACTTATGAAAACAAAGCTGAACCTGTTAATTCATTAAACAGTCTCCAGATAGAAATTCATATCATAATATCAAATTAGAATGTCATCGTAAGCACTAGTGCTAAGCTAACTACATATAGGCCTCAAAGAAAGGAACCAGACATCTCTCTGACAAATAATATACTCAGCAGATATGACCTCTATAAACCCACCAATCACAAGTGAAAACAAAAAATTCAATTCACCCTGAATAGCAATTTTCAACTCAGGAAGAAAAAATTCTGCAGGTGTTGTTCTCAGAGCAAGTAAAAATGAGGGCAGCGATGAAAGGAAAAGAGCCAACAGCAAGCAGCAATAACTCAGAACAAGAGGTGAGTCAAACATCAACCAAAAGAGAGATCATGACCTTGAAAGGAGAACTTGAGAATGTAAAGGCAAAGATGGCAGAACTGCAGAGAGACTACGCAGAGCTGCAACATGAATATGGAAAGCTAAACAGGCAGCAAAGACATATATCAGGCTGGAATTTGAGTTGGAAAAAGATCAGGAAATCTGCTCTTTTCAATAGAAAAACAGATGGGGATGAAAACAGCGAAGGGCAACAAAGACCCAATTCACTGGCAAGCAAAATCAACTTCAGAAGAAGACAATCTGTATCATAGTTTTATCTTAATAAACAAATATATATGGTCTCCATGTGATCACGTTCATTAAATTCCACAGAAGTCTGTTTCTTAAGGTAAAGCAATAAGAAACTAAACTAATCATTAGTCAATAAAATGTTCTGTCACATCCTGCTTCTAGGAGTTCTAAATTCTAATGAAACTCTACCACATTTTTCATTGCTAGAGAAGAGAACAGTCGTATAAAATAAAATTCGTTACAGCTTAGTCACTTTCTCGTGGCATCAAAGAAACAACATTAATGGTAAGGCTGAGAGTAAGTTGCTCCATTTACTTTGAGACTCTTACCAAGAAGGATATTGACAAAAGATGGTCAAGAATACACAGGCTGATGAAGCAAAAATAACCACAAGCCTCAATCAGGTCACCAATTTAACAAGAAAACAATGGAAAGATAATAAATTAACAAAGTATAAGTAAACCCAAAATGGGGCTGAATCCTCTGGTGACACAACAAAAGACATAGAGGTTCTTTAATTACTAAAAAATTCTAAAATCTGAAAACTGAAATTGAGATTATGAATGTTTATGTAGCAATATAGTTCTACTACAATCAAGTTTTTTCAATTGTAAAAACTAGTGGAATAAGAAGTAAGTATTAAAGTCCTACTAGATCACCTTCCTAAATAGCAAATCTTAATAAAAGTAGAATTTGACTATTTTAAATGAATTCCAACTTAACCAAAATACATAAACATCTTGATTTTGAAATATATAAGTTACTGTAACATGATTTTAGAAAACTTTGAGGTTTGGAACTTTCTGCTCCTGCATCAAGTGTTATCAGTACAATGTTAATTTATGAGAAGAGAACTTGCATTTTGTTATAAATTTTTAACCATCTCCATAAACGGGATATTCAACCATGTAATTTGTTGGTTGAAACATTGTGGACAAGAAAATAACATGTTCAAGGGTGCTCAAATTCAACGATTACATCAGAAAACTAAAAGCTTTAGAAATAAATCACAAATCTAGGTTCAACTACACATGTCATTTATAAATTACACTATGGCAGACTGATATCCGAGACATATGCTACGTAAGATCAGACCCAAAGCCACTCCAAACAAGAAACAATTTTCAGAATCATCCCTTAGCATCAATGCTATAGGGAAATGGGAAGAAAGCAAGATTCAGTATTCTATAGTTGCCAAAACATGATAATACAATGGGTTCCAAAACATGATAAAACCTATTAAGCTTTTATATAAAAGCATGAGTCTCACAGTCAATTTAACAAGCAAGAACCAACATTGAACTCATTGTATGAATCCCCAAAAAAAAGAATGAAGAACAAAAACAAAAATGTTGAATCTTTGCTAACATAGCACGATGCTTGTTCATATTGTATAGCAGAGAAGAACAGTATATGAAAAATGGTCTGACAAGCTCAACAAAAAAACCTAAATTATCAAATCAAAATAACATTTCCAATATCTGGAAACAACCAAAAATTTGGAAAACAAAACACTACCTACTAGCTTTAGCACTCGCCATGCTGCTCCATGGAAACTTGGTCTTCTCTACTGCAAAGTCACGAACACCACGGAGACCTCTTCTACTTCCGTTGTCATTCTCACGTCTCTCCACCTTTTTCCCATCAAGCCAATGCCTTTTCGCTTCACCATCTTCCACAATACTCGACTTGCTTTGCTTGTTCAGTCTCTCTTTCTCCTCTTGAACAATCCTCAACGGATAGAGATCAGGAGAGATTGAAAGTGGGTTTCTCAAAGTAACATATGCCTTTTTGTAGTCAGGCTTGGCGAGTAGAATACCGCCGCGCTTCTTCTTCTTGCCTTCCATGTTAAGCGTACGGACCTTGTCGACCTCGAAGCCATAGAGGGATTCGAGGACTCGCTTGATTTCGATCTTCGAAGCTGAAGGAATGGTTTTTAAGGCAATTTCTGTGATGTTGGTGAAAGATGTGGGCATTAGAAGCTTGATCGGAAGGTTTGCAAATTGAACCACTCTTCTTCCCAATCTGCTCCCCATCTGTTTGTGTTTTCGCTCCGCTCGCTAGCTATTCGAACTGAAAGGCTACTAATATTTCTTCGTATAATTCGTCTCAGGAGTCACGGGTTGGGCCGATTGGAAAAGTTTGAAATACAAAACGACGTCGTTTTGTTACTGAATTTTTTTTTACACGACAAAAAGTTGCTTTGTTCCTTTTTTTTATTTTTATTTTTATTTTTTTTTACGTAGCATAGTTCATCTTTTTTCAAGACGTAAAATTTGTTTCTGCCTGGAAGCTGTTCGACAAAACGCCTCGTCAAGCACTTTATAAGAAGGCCATTGCTGTCTCTTCATCTTCTTCCTTTTTCAAGTAAGTATATGAAAATTTAAAATTGTGTCTATGTCTGTTGAGCAGATGCCATTTGCTCTAGTCAATGCCATTCATTTTGTAATTTGATATATAAACTGCCTAATACTACGCAGCCTCATCAAACAGCTTTCTTCAGGATTTGGCCTGAACTGTTTGGTAGATTCCCATGCGTTACGCACCCGTTCGCCAACTCAACTTCCTTTTTTCACCAACGTCCGTTTCTAGTTATCCCAGTCTAGATATAATATACTACGATAGAAGCAAGCTGTCGGTGCCCCTAGTCTAAGGGGTTATGTTCCTTCATTAGTTTTAGTCGGTGCTGGTTGGTAGGGAAGGTCTTTAAGGTGGCTGTGGCTAATGGAGATTTATTGGAAGTCAATGCTTGGTGCAAAGGGTTGTGTTGAACAGCACATAATATATGCTACCTCCGTATTTTATGGTTCTTTACATTTCTCTTTTTGGGTGTATTTTATGGTTCTTTACATTTCCATTTATAGTAAGTTTTGTAATTGTTTAGTATTATTTTTTTATTGGTATTGGTGAAAAAGTAAGTTTTTATAAGATTAGTAATCGTTTATTATTATTTCTGTCTTGGTATTGGTGAAAAGCTGATTTGTGTTGGTATTGAT
>CATIWJ010075905.1:0-10674 GCA_949640765.1 Croton laevigatus | reverse complement strand
TTAATTCACAAATATGAAACGTAAGATTTTGACAAAATCAAAATATTTAATGAAGTTAACTCTTAATTAATGTTAAACTACAAATTTCAAGTTATTACTTTTTTTAATTTTTTTGGTTTTGCTATTTATATATAATAGATTGGGAAAATGAAATGGTGATGGTTGGACCATTTTTTTTTTTTTTAACAGAGATGGTTGGACCATATTGGAACTGTCCAATTTCCATAACATTGAAGCCAGCCTATAGATGCGGACCGATGTGAATCCAAGTGGTCGGCACATTTTTTTTTTTTTAATTTAACCACAAGTGGTCGGCACTGACCTCTTGGCCAATTGATGTTCGCATTCACGCGTACAATTCGGGTTTTTTTTTTTTTTTCTTACAATAGTGCATCCCATTCTCATTATTACTGGACCTAAAAATTTTTTATATGGGACCAGAATTAAATAGAAAATATTAAAGAGCACTTATGAAAATGCTCTAATATGTTAAAAAAAAAAAAAATGTAAATGCTCTAATGGGTGCTATTCACAACAAGTGCCGGTAGCCACTTAAAATTTCATAGAACATTTATTTTATTTAAAGAATTTCACTGTAAATACAAACAATTTATATTTGTTAAATTTTGTGCTCAGTAATTTAATTTTGAATTCTAGATCCAACGTAAGAGTGAAAAATACTTAAAATGAATTATTCCGAGATTCAAAATTAAAAAAATGTAATCCGAAAATTTGTAAAATTTAGTCAGACACTCTAATATAAATTATTTATAATATCAATTAAATATAATATAAATATTTTATGATATTTTCAAAAATAATAGCACTGGTATTAAATGCAACAAAAAAATATCTCTTTTTTTTTTATGCGTGAGTGTGATATGTATTTTCTTTAAATGTGTGAGTGTGATGTTGGTTGCGGATGTCTTAAAAGAAAAAAAAATTTACTACTTGCACCAAAATCTTTATTCTTAAAATATAGTCTTCGATATGCTTGCCTCGTTGTCCCATTTGCAATTTAGTAGGTTCCGCTTTTGATATTTAATTAAATATTCACCTATATAATTAATAATTACATTTTAGGATTCATTGTATTTTGGTTTGAATATAAATTTCAACACTGGATCAACATTCCTCACAATTATTATACGTCTAATTTGACTATAGTACTCTTATTTTGTATTTTATAGATTTTTTTTTTGTTGATTTAAGACTATAACTCAATTTCTTTAAAACAAAACCTTGAATTAATTTTCTTTTGTAACTTTAAATTGAATATTGAAATTTTTTTTTGTCTTTGTTATTTATTATATATACACTTTGCGTGGAAAAAATCGACAAAAGGTTGCAATATTTGTATGATAAAATATTACTAACAAATATGAATTGATATAGATAAGATAGAAGTAAAAAAGGTAGATCATAATCTAAAAAAAGAAAAAAGGGAGATAAAAAAAAAAATATTGGAGAGAGAGAATAATTATTTTAAATCCCTGAATTTTTATAGTAATTTGTTTTTAGTTCGTTGTATTTTGAAAAATATGATATAAATTCTCGTGATTTTCTTTCGTTCAATACAATTCGATGCGAACCTGTGAACTGATGGTTCATTGTTCATGCAAGATTCATGAACCAGCGACTCAAGGCTAATTCATGGCTCAACAGGAGCTCAATTCAAGGTAATTTCTCTGATTTTTTTTCTTATTTTTTTGGGAAATTTAATTAAACATATGTTTGAGATTTTGCATAATATTTTATTCTTTTTTCGGTGAAGTTGCTGAATCTCTAAAGAATATATATATATATTGGCGCAGTTTTGGGATATTTTGGTTTCTTTGACCAATATTGAACAAACTACTATTTTGTTAATTTGCATACTTTTGTGCTATTAACTAAAATGAATACCTAATATGTTCTATATGGCTAAATGGTTAATAAAATAAAATGAATAGGGTTGATAATGGGGCGGATTTGGAGTGAATTTACAAAACTTGTCCCCATCTTGCGATTTATCCCACAACAGGTCTGGTAAAGCGCGAGGTGAGACCGATGAGTCAAGTACTAATGGGTTTATTTTAAAATTTTAATATTTTAAAGAAAAATACATATATTTTTATATAAAAACATAAAGTGGATTAGGTTTGCAATTTTTTTTGGAAAACTCATACTTGTCTTATTCTCGAGTTTTATCTATCCACACTTATCGGGTTAGATTGGATTCCCAACACTAAAAATGATCCCTGAATTTTTATGGAAAGTGACAAAATTAGCTCATTGATAAAAATAGCATTGCCAAGTTTTCAATTAACAGAAATAGTTTATGCAAGTTTTTAATTTTAAAAAATAGCTCAATAAATATTTTTATTGACAATGATAACCCACCCTAAAAAATAACTAAAATAACCACGTAAAATAGTAATTCTGTATAAAAACTGTATAACAGTTGTGTAAAAATGATATAATAAATGTAAAATGAATAAAAGAAAATTTTATTAAAAAAAATATATAACAGCTGTACAGTAATTATTTAATAAAAAATCAATATAAAAATATGAAGAAAAAATTTCAACAAAATCAAATACAAGAAATCTTGTATAGAAATTGTTCAACAGTTATACAAAAATTGTTTATTTTCAAATTTCAATTACAATTATAAAAAATATATTGTTTCATGTATCAAATAAGCCCTTCTTTTGTTGAAGAAGCAAGTTTATGAACAACATGCAAAAAAGGCACAAAATAGGTTCAAAACAAGAGCAAACTATTGATCAGCTATCATACAAGTATTTATCAATTATTGTACACATATGAATTAACTATGTTCAAAACAGATTCGCTCCCACCTAAGATTGTCTTTTTATTATACAATCCAAAACAGTTAAAAAAATATGTTCAAAAAGTATACAAAATATATATAAAACAGGTAAAAAATATGTTTAAAATATTGATCAACTATTGTATACATATTGATTAATTATTATATATATGTTCGAAACAATTTTACTCTCACCTAACTTGAAGCAACTGAATATACATCATTTCGATTGCATTATCAAAAGTTTTAGCAGGCAGCAGTAGTTTCTAAAGTTTCAAAAAAGAAAAGGGCTACACTTTCGTCTTTTACATGCTTTACAAAATCCTAATATGTGATTGGTTATACTAACAATCCCAAACTTAAACTAGAATTTGCTGACATTTATGTTGTTTCAATAAAAATTTTGCATAGCATTAATCGCATTGACAAAATACTTGCAATCTTTCTTGCAAAATTCTTCTAGCTAAACTAAGAAATTCACTAAAATAGAAATTTGAGCCATAGATTATGTTGAATTTTGTTTAAAATCAATACATATAATAACTAAATAGGAATCAAAATTGATTTTCATAAAGCTATTAATCATCACTGATGTTTCAAGGCCTAATTCGGAGCCCCAAAACACAATGTGGACCACAAATCGGGTATAAGAATCTGAATCTCACGAGCAAGCAAACCTGTAGATAACAAAGATGACAAGGGATGGAGGTTGCCTAAGGGCAACCACTCCGATGCTTGAATTAGTAATTGATAACGGAAATAATGGGAATTAAATAGAAATAGAATAGCTTAGTTACCTCTATGTATGAAACCTTTGAGGGTATTTATAGGTGATAATTACTTACCTTCTCCTCATAGGATGCTTTGCAATCCACACTTCTAATCATAGTAGGATGTTGATAATAATCAGGAGTCCATTTAAAAGAAGGGCTCCTTATCGTAATCCGAATCCTGGTAGAACACTTCTATGAATAATTCAAAATCCATCTACATAAAGGATTGCTCAACCGACTTGTTGATCACATATCGATCCCTTGATGGGATGACATCATCGGAGACGATGTAGTTCCACGAATGATGCCTTTATTCCATGTCTTTCCTTCTAGTAATCTGGTCGAAGTCTGAACGAACCCTACCGGAGCGGAATGAGTCCAGGGTAAGCTTACGACGGATGATCTCTACTAGATTATTAGGCAACCATAGTTGCGTGGAGTCAACCTGTCGGGATGTGAGTCATCAATCACCATTATAGCTTATACTGAACAAATGAGAAATTTTCAATTATTCAAGTTCAAGAACATAAGTAAAAAATAAATTATAACTATGAAATCCTTATAATTAATCTAAAAAATATATATCTAGCTCTATAAAAGAAAAAAGATAATGAATAATAAAGGCAAGATGCTTATTTTACCTAAAACTGGTGCCATCCCCATCATAACAGAAGCCAAAAGCAGAACGAACGTGTTGCGATGAATCCATGGACAATTCCTGTAGAAGGCAAACCGAATAAGTTCAAGCATCAGAATGGTGCATCAACTAATATTGGACAAGCATTTCAACTGTATGTATACCTTGACACAAGGAATGATGTGCTGAATTGCAAGCTCTGGATTAAAAATCTTACAAAATTTAGTTACTTTTACAGCAGCAGCTATACGAGCTTCAGCTTTATTATTAGAAAGTAGCCAAACTTATGCAGGAACCAGATCAGACCATTGCTCTAGCCGACAATAGAAACAAGCATCAAATTAATTTTCCTCTTGAACTCGACAATCCAACATTGAGACGATTTATATCCAAAATATGTACAGATTCTGAACTTTAAGAAGAAAATTTCCATGGAAATTATGTAAAATCTCTGATTAATTAAGGTAATAGCTCAGCTGATCCTAACGGTTTTGGCTCTAAATCCACCGTCTATCAAGTTGCTGAAGGAATATATCCATATCAATTTCCAGAGAGTAAGCGTTGGATCAACTTTCGCTGAAGAAAATTGCAAATAACAGTGGTGGTGGTAGGACGGTGAGGTGGTGGTGGAGCAACCGAAGAAGAGAGAAAGAAAGCCTTCTATTGCATATTTGTTGGATGTTTTCGTTTTGAGATCGATGGATTATGTAGAGCTGCAAATAAGCCGAGCCAAGCCGAACACGGGTCTGCTCGTGCTCGACTCATTTATTAAATGAGCAAGCTCAAGCTCGGTTCGTGAATTAAATGATGTTGGATTTTCAGCCCGTGCTCGACTTGTTTATTATTGATTCGAGCTCGAGCCAAGCTTTTATCGAGCGAACACCGAGTGACTTGTGAGCAGCTCGTCTTGTTACACATATTTTTCGAGCTGAGCAGAACACTGGCCCGCTCTCGTTCAACTAGTTTATTAAACGTGTGAGCTCGAGCTCGAGCTCGGGTCATTAATTAAACGAAACTGGATTTCTAGCTTGCGCTCGACTTGTTTATTATCGATCCAAACTCGAGCCGAGTTTTTATTAAGCGAACACCGAGTGACTTGTGAGCAGCTCAGCTTGTTTGTAGCCCTATGAAAAGGTAAATGCGAGAATATCAAAGAAACAAGGGAGGGGGCGGCTATTTTTGTCGCTAAAACTAGTGACCCGGCTAGCAACCTTAAAAGGGGCTATTATGGTTTTCCCTTGTGGCCCAATGAAATTAACGGAATAGGCCGAGCCCCATGATTATGGAACTGTGGTGACTCCAACCTACATGTCCAGGCCCAGTACAAAAATAGGCCACCACATGCCCCCAAGTCATCACAAACACAAATGTAAACTTGAAACGCGTGATGTGAGTGAATGACTATCTACTCCATAGGCTGGACTACAGCTGATCCACACTTCCCATACAACGCCCCCATGTGAGCACCGACATCCAGCTGCAATCGATCACTGCCCATGTTCTTTTTCCTACATTACGCCCCACAATCTCGCTATTCATAATCCAATTAAATTCCGCCACGCATGAACAAGAAAACCATATAGGATTCAGAAATTTACGAAATTACCACTAAATGGACTGTTTTCGCTACTCCATGTTTGCACCAGATCATATCTTCACGCGCTATCACCGCTTAGCTTTACTTATTTGCCAATTAACTACGGTTCCCATTACTCATTACCTCTACTTTGTTATTTCAGTTATCATCATTTCCTCTATTTAGCGCTCTCGAGTTTCGGTAAATCTACAAATCTGAAGGTGCAATGGCTCGATTAGTGTTGCTGCTCGCCCTCTGCGTGCTTCCGGCCGTCGTGCTCGCCGCTCGTCCGGCCAGAAATCCATTTGAGGTTGAAGGCCGTGTGTACTGTGACACTTGCCTTGCTGGTTTCGAAACCCCCAAAACTACCTACCTCGCCGGTATTACTTCTTATCTTCTTCATTTTTTCAGTGCATCTCGCAATTTGCTTTTGTAGATTGTTAGATCTGTTAGTGTGCTGCGAAATTTAACGAAATCTTTATTCTTAATGTTACATTGGTGCGATTAGTAGATAATGTCAGTGTTGTTGAAACATTAGTGTTTTAATTAAAAATTATATAAGCAAATCTAAGGTTTAGCAATGAAATGTGAGTTTTTTTAAAGTGCTTAGTAAAAAGTTTGACTCATATTTTGTAGATCTGGTCAGCTTTCTCCTTCCGACAAATAATCTAAAAATTGATGTGCATAAGATCAGTATGAATTTATTTTTAAACACCACTATTAAGAATTCAATATACATTTGACCCAAAAAATAATTATAAAATCAAACATGAACTAAAACAAATGTATATAATCCGCAAAAAAAAAAAAAGAGTATATATTTTATTATTCTTTAACGTCTCACCAAACACTGTTTTGAACCCAAAAAAAAAAATTCCAAATTTTTGTGTTTGGAATGATAACTAGATATTTCAATTTATGGATTCCTTTGAATTGAACACAAATAAATCAAATTCGATCAAATATTTGAATTTCCAAATGAATTCTTTAGAACTAACAACTAAATTTTTGTTGCGAAAATTACGCAATTGTCTATAACACATCTAAAATCTAGTAGTAAGTAAAATTTGACAGAAGAAAGTGTATCAGTTTGTTCTGGAGGTGATTTAAACCTTCAATTACATTTTTTTTTTATCAGGTGCAAAGGTAAGAGTGGAATGCAAGGACAGGAAAACAATGGAGGTTGTGTACAGCAAGGAAGGTAAAACAGATTCTACAGGTACCTACAAGATCAATGTTGACGAGGATCATGAGGATCAAATTTGTGATGCTATGCTAATTAGCAGCCCCCGAAGGGACTGTAGCAAACCATCATCTGGCCGCGATCGTGCCCGTGTTATACTCACCAGTTATAATGGCATTGCATCAAACAAACGTTTTGCCAACGCCATGGGTTTCGACAAAGATGATATCATGTCTGGTTGCACTGAGCTTCTCAGGCAATACCAGGAGTATGAAGATTAGATTTTTTTTTTAATCTAAATTATAAAAATTGAGTTCATTAATCTTCGCTTGGATTATATATTTTATTATCTATGATTATTGTTATTAAGGTATTCATGTGTTCTTTCATATTTTAGATAGCTATTTATTCTTCTGTGGATGGACCTCTGTTGGCACTATGATGTTAGTTATTTTGGCTTGAATATATATATATATATATGTTTGCTTTGTTTATTTGTTACTGTGTTGAACCTGTGATATTTTTATATTTGCCAAGAGGATGACCAACCAAAGCTAAATTGTAATTTAAGACCGCCTCTAATGCTAATGCAGGTGATTTTTTTTAATGCTTATGTCTATGCTAACAGACGTTTAGTAGACTTATTATTTTTTTTTCCAGTAGTAGACTTATTATTAATGAATCTGCAATACTAAATCGCAATACAAGGTTAAATATTAATCATGAAGTTGTGCAGCATGCATTGCATTTTATTACAATCACTGCACTGCCATACCCGAACTGCAATCTCCGTTGTAAAATACTCTAATAGATGATCGGTTACCGCTATTAATGCCTGTCTACTCATTTTTGTTCGGAAAGAGAGAGAAAAAAAAAAAAACCCTCAATTGGTTTTTTGGTAGAAACACTACCATGTTTATCCCATTGCAGGTTCTTCTCATAGAAGAGATGACCTTCTTTATAAAGAAAATCTCAAATTATATTTTTTTTAACGGAGTAAATCTCAAATTATATTTCCAAATATGCGCCTTTTGAAATCCATTAAAGTTTCGAAAGGACGGTTTGAGATCCTTCGTAAATAATTTGTTTATGTTTGAAATATTTAAAATATAGAATTTTAATTAAAGTTCATAATACTTGTTTGGAAATAAATCCATAAACTGAATGTATGTTGGGAATAAAATCTACGTTCTTTCTTTCCCCTAAAAAAGCAAAATCTACTTTGATATTTTTTTTAATCCACCCGGACTCTGGATACCAATCATCGATGCTGGATGCCAATTAAATCTGGATCTTATTTAAGTGGTTTAGCACCTAATACCGTTAGACTCTTAGCCAACTACTCGTTGGTAAATCTACATTCTTTTTTTTTTTTTTAACATAAATCTACATTCATTTCAAAATATAAATTCATATTTGGAATATCGTAATTTTTATAGTAAACTACAACTAATAAAATGATATAATTAGTTAACCTTTTTTTTTTTGAATCGTAGTTAACCATTATTTATAACTCGTTAACCATTAATTTTTGAAATATAAGCAGTCAAAAATCAAAATTTTGTTGATACTTCGTTGCTTCGCGGAATTAGTAGTAAGAAATTACATATGGTCGTTAAATGGCACCAATTTCACTCCTTGCCAACCTAAAGGCCCATTTAGGGCAAACCCATTTCCAAGCTTAGAATTGGGACAAAAAAAGGTCAGAAAAAGTAGATAAAAGTTTCAAAACATGTCAAATGAAGTAAGGGTTTGTTCAAAAAAAAAAAAGAAGCAAGGATTTGTTTATCAATGTCCATAATTTGGTCAAATCTCTTAATAATCAGTTTATAAATTATAAGTACTTTATTAATATGCTTACTAAAAGTTATTTTCTACTCACAAGCAGAAAAAAAAGGGCAAATAAACCAATTGTAATAATGAATATGTATTCATAAAGATGATATAAACAATTATAAACTACTTATAAATGAAAGCATTTTCATAAACTTGATAAAAACTAGTTGTAAATTACTTGTCAACCACTGCCTGTATTGCACTTGCTTGCAATTTTATTGTGGATGGTCCTATTTCTTCTATAAAATGATATTTTTATAATTATTTTTTTGTTGCTTAACCGTTTGCTTTATAAAAGACTTTTATATCAATAAAAATTATGTTTTTCACTATTTGTGGAAGTTACAAACTTCTCATGTATATTTTAAACACAACCCTAGATATTAATAAAATCCATGTTCAAAGGTTATAAAAGAATCAGATTTGATATTATTTAGACTCTATTAGGTTATTTTTCTAGTTGTTAGTGATTTCAAGATGTGGAATGTATTTTGAATTATTGAAAATTAAATGTGGATAACCATTATTGTTAAACTCTTTTTTTTTTTTTGAAAATATTGTTAAACTCTTTTAAATTGGTTAGTCCCATATCATTCAATTTGGCTCCAATAGTGACATGGATGATGTCTTACTAGCACACATTGACACTGATTTTGTCAAGTCATCATTTGGTTTAAGGTGAAATGTTTGCATACAGCTGATATAGACACCTAGCAAGCCATATATGCTCTGAAACAACTAAAACGATGTAAAATTCAAGAGTTAGAAGAAATTTGTTTTAAATTCCATTAAAAAAAAATTGACAAATTTCAAAAAGTTCAACTATCAAAATATATAATGTTTCAAAAATTAAAAAAAAAAAATCATTTTATTACTACAATTTAGAGAAATTTGATCCGCCTATCTTTCAAAGTACTTTGGTATAATTAATGATAAGGCAAAAATTAAGAATAGATACCAGAAATGGTATTAACTATTGAACTAATGTGGGAAGTTAAAACCACTTTCTATGGGGATCATAGATCATAGGATTTGTATGTCACGACCGGTGTGTAACTAGACCGGAGTCTGATCGCACAAGCTTACAAAAGATTCACCTAACTGCCTTAGCCAACTACTTAGGTCCAAATCCACTAGCCTAAAATGGTTAACCCAAGTTGACTAAATAATTAGTTGGTCTAACTTATATATCATATCAAACCTCAATCCATAATCGATGTGGGATCTGAAAAGAAATTGAAAGAGGTTGAAGAAGCTTCTCATGGCAGCCTGATTATCACAATGAAGCTTGATCGGGATGGGTACTTCGATCTGAAAATCAACAAGCAAATTTCTTAACCAGATAAGTTCACAAGTAGTATTGGCCATTGATCTATACTCTGCTTCGGCTGAAGATCGACTAACTGTTTGCTGCTTCTTTACTTTCCAGGAAATCAGTGAAGACCCAAGAAAAATACAATATCCAGACACTAATCTTCTTGTAACGGCGCATGCGGCCCAATCTGCATCGCAAAAAGCTTCAATCTGCAGGTTATTTATGGAGGGAAAAAATAAAGAAAGTGAAGATGTACTGTTTAGGTAACGCAACAAATGATTTGCTAATTTCAGATGTCCTGTATATGGCGTTTGCATGTATTGTGACAACTGTTGGACTGTAAATGTGATGTCAGGACGAGTAAAACCCAAATAAAGTAGCCTTCCTACAAGGGATCAATATTTTTCTGGATCTGGAAGAGGCTCTCCCATCTGAGGTATTAATTTCAGCCCTTGTATAGCTGGTGTTTGTACTGGTTTTGAATTTGTAAATCCCATATCTTGTATAAGATCCATGATAAATTTCTGCTGTGAGAGATA
>CATIWJ010075875.1:0-30979 GCA_949640765.1 Croton laevigatus | reverse complement strand
CCATTAACATGAAGCAAAACTAAGAAGTTTCAAGCAAGATTAGGAATGTATGTGCAAGAGCAAATGACCAAGGAATTGACTGAAAATGCGTCTGAGAAGGTTAGAATGGAGTTGGAACTTCAACCAAGGATTATCATGATGTTGAGTGCAAGTTTTGAAGATTAAAATGCCGTTTTACAAGGCTGGCGTGTTGGCATGTTTTGGGCGTGTATTTTGGGCTTATTTTAGTGGTCCCCTCCATAATTAGTTAGTTAGGACCACATGGGTTTATTTATTTGTTATTTTCATTTTTCCTTAAGAGTTTAGGATTAAGTTTCTTATTTTTCCTTATTAGAATAGGGTTTCCATCTTTTGTTAAGGCTTAGCTATATAAGGGCCTTTGATATGTATTCTTGGGAGATCAATCAATCAACTTTTTGAATTTTAATAGAGAATTATTCTTCAAGAATATTTCAATTGCTTCTCTTAGATTTAGGGTGGATTCTCTAATTCTTGGATTGCATCACGAATTCAGATCTACTTATCAACTTCGTTGTGGCGTTCTTCTGATTTCGTTCCGTCAAATCCTTCGTTTATTAGCGTTCTTGCTTCTTTAAGCAACGAGTGTTATAGGGGGTGGTTTTCCTTCGATATTGGAATTCAATATCAGATCGTATGTTGGAGTTTGAGACTCAATATCATAGGGTTCCGCATCAGTCCTAACTAAATAATTGTTTAGTGCTAATAAATAATTCCAATTATGTAGATAGCATAATTATCCAAGTTAAAAATGCTTGCATAATTAAATCATACGCCTATCTAATTATTTTTTTTAAAATAAATTCAATTTCATGCTTAAATTTATTCTAAAGGACTTAAATGAAATAAATAAATAAGTTTAAGGGCTTATCTGAAGTTTTTAGGGCCTCTATGTAAATGAAATATAACTTCAGGGGTTAAATTGTAATACTATCACAAATTAGTTGTCATGCTCCAAAATGTACAGTATATAGAACACTGGAAATTTATTTAAGTCATTTATAGCAGATTTGGACAATCGCTAAGTGCCCGGTAAGCCCAAAGGATGTCACCAATGCTTTGGGACCCAAACGACATTTTTGTAAAAATAGGGACCTGACTGTAATTCTACAAAAAGTTCAAGGGGTCCTTAGTAATGCATGATTCTGAAGCTACTAGTACGTCCACGGCAATTAATTGGTCGCAACGAAGTGCAACAGAATTTTCAAAAAAATGCTTTTACGGAAAGTTATGATGGAAGGACCTATTTGTCAACACTTTATCCAAGAAGGGAGTTATTTGGTAAGGGAGCAAAGTTGGAGGGTTTGCTTGGTAATCAAGCAGAAGTTTGTACATTTGACAAGTGGCAAAATCCTAGCCCTTGAAATATTTTTGTTGGAAACATCTTAATCATCCAAAATCTAATTGATTAATTAAATCAAAAATATAAAAATATAAAAGGATTTTTGTATTGAAGTTTATGGAAGAAGCCATTAAAAGACTTCATCTTCTTCCTCCTTTCCTCCCACTTGACCAAACCATCATACTAAAGGGAGCTTGGTGATTTCTTCACTATTTCAACAAATCTTCAAGGGGAAAATCAAGTATTTTTGGTAAGGATCTTAATTCTAGTGTTTGTTTTCTCATATACCTAGTAGTTTATAAGTTATAATGGTTTAAAGTTTATAAAGAAATAGAAGAATGGAGGAGTTAATGAATTGAGGATTAATTAAGGTAGGATTAAGTGAATAATTGATGAATTAGACTTAAAAAGTGGTAAATAAGTTAAAAATTTTGGAGTAATTCCAAAGGGGAATTTGGCCTAGACCTAGGGTTTTGATAAGTTTGTGTTTTTGTAGAGTTTGAAGAGGGGAAAGAAAGGGACGAGGCAAGGAACACAAATAAGCGATCGAATTTTACAAAAAATCAAGGTTGAGTACTTTAACCGTATAATTTTGTTTTTAGCTTCAAATAAATTCTGATTTTATGTTAAAAATTATGTTTATGTATGCTTTAAATTCTGAATTTATGAAATATGCGAGCGAACATTTGTTTCGGGTTTATGTGGCAGTGAAAATCGAATAAAAACTGTGGAAAGTTAGAGTTGTCCCAGCAGGTGCTCTGTAGAACAGCCAAATTTCACGATTTTTAATTAATTCCAGGAAAGTTATCTTCAAATGAAATTTTAATATGTTGTACCTTAATAATTTTAGTTTATGGAAAAAATATTATTGAGCAAGCTCAATTAAAATTTGGTGGTGAAAAAAAATAATTTCCGGACTGCAGTAGGCTGCAGCTCAAGACTAGAGGAGTCTGGAAGAGAGGCCGTTTGGTCATTAAGCTTAACCTAGCTCAACCCAAAATTTTTATGGGATGTTCCCCACATATCAAAGTATCTTCTGTAAAAATTTCAGGATTTTTAGATCAGTAAATAATTTTATACACATTTTCAAAGTTGGGTATATGCAAGGAAAAATTTTGTAATATGAAAAATTCTGGGCCTAATTAAATAAGCTTCCAAATCCAACCTAAATCCTTTTATGTGTGCTATCTAAAGGCCTGTTCAATGTTGGCAATGATTTTAAATATCATTGGGATATATACATATAAGGATCCATTTTTTTTATTTTTTATTTAAAAAATTGAAATTAATTTTAAATTGATTTTCGACAATTTTTAAATTTTAATTGTAAAAAAGGGCTCTCTTATTTTTTTCGATTCCCGCGCCTCATCCCCTTCCCCTTCCCCTTCCTCTCTTGCTTCCTTTCTTGCTCTGTCATGTTGCATCACCAACCACCACCTCCAATTTTATCCGGCCCCTTCCTTTAACTTCTCCGGCGAGCCACCGGGCAAGGGCTCGTTCTGAGGACCTCTGACTAAAAGCCAGGGGCACCTTATGTGGCTCACACTCGCTCGAAAGTTTACCAGTCCCCAAAACTCTGGTATTTAAGAATAATTATACTTGAAGCTCAAGATTTCCACCTCGCTTCCAATCTCCTTCCATTAGCGGCACCAGAGGTTTGAGTTTTGTAAGGTCAAAGGGAAAATTTAGGACTAGATAGGTATTTACGTGTTTCATTTTTCTCTTGCAAAATTTTCTTTTCTTTGTTTGTTTGTTAAGAAAATGTATAATTTTCCATGCTCTATTATTGAGATTCGTGTCTTCACTTTTACTAATGCTTCTTTTTGTAAAATCAATTTAGTGATGGGCGGTTATTGAAATAGGAAATCCATCGGACAAGCAGAGATTGATCTTACTAGCAAGGAGCTTGAAGATGGCCGATTCTTGCATATTACAATATCCATTAAGGTCACTTTCTTCCATTTTCTTTTCAACTAATTAAGTAGACAAGATGTGAGAATTGATTATAGTTCAAATGATATTCTTAACTGAAACTCATATTTTATTTCATTTGCTGAATCAATCTTTCATTTTGTTTTCAAGGCTAAGGGAAGGAATTGTTGAATCTTTTCTCATAGATTTGGCTCATAAATACAATTAGGATGAGATGATTTGGCACAAGTATGTTTCTATTTTACTGCCTGTATTTAATTTTATTGTTTCTATCCTGAGATTGAGAGTGTTATGTATTGTATAAATTTAAGGGTACTTCGTTAGCTTCTATGCTTAATAATGCACAAGGAGTTATATGTGTGCCCAATATTAAGCTCAATGCTTTTACTTTGTCAGTTGAAATTGTTTTTTTTTTTTAGTTGATTTTCATAGCTGGTACATTAGGGCATTTGTTTTATTTTAAAATAAATGTCCATCTTTTGTAATTATTTTGGAATTTGATACAGTGATATATAGTTCAGTTACTATCATTTCTTTTTTTACTTTCATGCCAAGTTAGTTTTCTTTGTTCTTAACCTCCATTTTTCACTGGGTTCCTTTTTTTTTTTAATGTTCTTGCCTTGATGCTTATGTTTTCACTCAGAATCTATTAGTACTTGAGATCGGTTATTTGTATATTAAATTGTATTGTTTTTATTTCCTTTCTCAAAATTTAATTTTTGGTTTTCCATGAATGTGTTTTGGGTTATTGAAATTTTCTGTGAGTAACTTGTTCAGGTTCAATGTGATGAATTGTTTATTTCTATACTTGATTTATTTTTCGGTTCTGTAGTTGCTTTGCTTGTTTGCATCCAATCGAAAGACCATAAATCGCAAAAAAAGGAATTCAGTCATTGCAATTAGGTAATTTCTTATCAAATTCAATAATTAAGTTATTTTTGTGGTGATGGTACTAGTAGTTTATTTTGTGGATATATTTGGTTTTCTATAAAGTTGCATAATCTCCGATTTATCCTTTTATTTTTGGCTGATTGCAATTTTAGTTTGGTTTTTAAAACTCGTAAGTTGTTGAATATGTGTTGGATAGCTGTTAAATTATAGATGAATCCAAGCTGAATTGTTTTGAAATTTTTGTTTTTGCATATTTTAGTTAGTAAGAGTCTTTTTTTGCTATTTTAGTTTGGTTTTTAGAACTTGTAGATTGTTGAATATGTGTTGAACAGTTGTTGAATCGAAGTTGAATCATGTTGAATTGTTTCAAAATTCTTGTTTTTGCATATTTTATTTAGTAAGAGTCTTTTTTGCTGTTGTCGGTTGGTTTTTAGAACTCATAGGTTGTTAAATATGTGTTAAATAGATTTTGAATTGAAGTTGAATCAATGTTGAACCTGTGTTAATTGTTGAATCCAAGTTGAATTGTTTCGAAATTCTTATTTTTGTATATTTTAGCTAGTAAGAGTCTTTTATGCAATTTTAGATTTGTTTTTAGAACTCGTAGGTTGTTCAATATGCGTTGAACAGCTATTGAATTAATGTTAAATGTGTGTTGAACAATTATTGAATCGAAGTTGAATTGTTTTGAAATTCTTGTTTTTACATATTTTAGTTAGTAAGAGTCTTTTTTACTATTTTATGTTTGTTTTTAAAACTCATAGATTGTTGAATATGTATTGAACAGCTATTGAATCCATGTTGAATGTGTGTTGAACAATTGTTGAATCGAAGTTGAATTATTTCGAAATTCTTATTTTTGTATATTTCTGTTAGGAAGAGTCTTTTTTCTACTATTTTAGTTTGGTTTTTTAGAACTCGTAGGTTGTTAAATATGTGTTGAATAGCTGTTGAATCGAAGTTGAATTGTTTGGAATTGTTGATTTTACGGTTGTTGATTTATATTTTTATTTGTCATTTTTATTTTATTAATATATATATTTTTTTCAGGTTTGGAAGAAAACAATAGATACATCAAATGCATCAATTTTATTTGAAAATTTTGTCGATTTAATTGTATTATTTAGTTTTTTTATTATTAATTTTTATTTAATTTTTTTAATATAAAATATAAATTCTTTTATTAATATAATTTAATATATTTGTTTATTATAAATTATATTTTATAATTATTATTTTTATAATATATAATATTAAATTTAGCAATATTGTAATATAAGTAAATTTTTTAAATTTTATTTTTAAGAAAATTAAAAAAAATTACAGTGATAAAATAATAAATTACTTTTTTAATTGAAATGTATTTTTAAAATTTATTTATTAAAATTTTTAATTATTTAATGTTTGGTGTTAATTAATATTAATTTTTAAAGTATTTATATAATGAAGAGTGTAATACACTTTCTGAAGATGAGAGTGGTTTTTTTTTTTTTTTTTAAAAGTTAGGGAGCTAGTTTTACACAATTAATTAACTAAGTGTCTTTTTTTACTATAAGTTATTAATTTTTACATTATTATGTATAATGATACTCTTTTTAAAATTATTTATATTTGTGGAACCATTTCCCTCACAATCCCAATATCATTTAAGTCCATAAATTATAATTGGTCTTTAACAAGACGTTATAATTACCCAAGTTGAAATGAATGTTATTATTATGAAACCACAAAATGGATAGATGATAACACTTACCATCTTATCAAGGTATAGCCATACATTACTCAGTCTCACTAATCAATTGGCCACTTTAATCATATTTCTAAGTGTGATTCCTGGCATAACTAATCGTATTCATACTTGTCACCCTTTTATGGGTACGTTAGGCATATATGTCAAAGCATATGAGAAATCACCTAAGAACCCATAATAATTTCAAGATCAGGGATTCAAGTATAAGCATTGATTGAGAGATACTTATAACCAACATGTAGTATTCTCATTAAGTGGATTGAGCCAATACACCATTCACCACCATGTATTATGTATCTCTAATTGATATCTCATATTCTATGATCCGTAAAACAAGATAATCTCATATAATACATGCTAGTCTTAATTTATTATCACTCCCACGATAATAATCAACTAGGGATGTTTAAAATAGTACTTTTCTTTTTTTTTTTCCTTTAGGTTTTACTATCCAAATCACGTATCTAATAACTAAAGTAGAAACACCATTTAAGGAAATTCATCAAATTAAGTGCACAGAAAATATAAAATGATGAATTAAATTCTCATAAATAAATTACAAATCCAGTTATAATGAGTTAGGACTAGATGAAATAATTCAATAGCTCTAGGCAGGCTTCTCCCTCATTGCATTCCATTGCAAGCCCCTACTATTCCTAATATTCCTACTGGATTTGAGAAACTCGAGTATGAACACTGTATCGCTATGCCCCTCGCATAGCCCCGCTATTTGGTCTCTGCTGGACTGTTTTGTAATAGCTAGATGAGCTGAAACAAGCCAAATAAGAGATATTATGTTCTACCTTCTACTTCCAGCCCGCCCTTACACTAACAATCGGAATCCACTTGGCCCAACCAGATCCGTCAACCATGTTGAACAATCCGATTGTTATCGCTGCTAATGACTATCTTCAATGAGGCGACGGGGCAAAAGTCCAAGCGATAGTAATTATTTTGGTAACTAGCTTGTCGTCATTCATTGGTTAAAAAAAAGAAAGGTCATCCCTCATTAAACTGGTTTTTGTCTTTTTAGGTCGAATACGGCAAAGTCATGAGAAAATAATACCATATTTGGAATCCACGAGCCGTGAGCTCTTCGATAACATATAATTTGTTAAGTTTCATTAACATTGAAATTTTCAAGTGACCGAGGACTAGGGTTTCTGCATAATGGAGAATATGAAGTTGACATGACATAACTCCGATATAAGTTAATAAAAATTTTCAATAAACTTCAATAATAGTCAATAAATGTAAATACAAAACCCAAAAACATAAAAATAAAACTTAAAAAGACTTTTTGGGGCCTTAAACGCAATCAATAACCATTAATAAAAAATCAATAAAAATGAAAAATGTTCAATAATGTTAACACAATCAATAACCGTTAATAAAAATCAATAAAATCCATTTAATAAACATCAATAAAAATCAATAAATGTAAAAATATATTAATAACAAATTGAAAGAGTTCATTACATGTAATACAATCAATAATAGTCAAGAAAAATTAATAAAACTCAGTCCATAAACACCAATAAAAATCAATATAGGTAAAAACAAATCAATGACAAATCGAAAAGTGTTTAATATATGTAAATGAAGATCAATAACTGTCAATAAAACTCAGTCAATAAACATCAATAAAAATAAATACAAATCAATAAATATTTATGTAGCTTAATACAAATAAATACAAATCAATAAACAGCCTTTTTGAAAACCATAGAAAACATAAGGGATTAAAACTCAAAAATGTCAAGTCAGGTCATCTTCTCCATCACTAAAACTCTAACAGCAGCCGATGACCAGAAAAATCAAACAGTGATAAAACACAAATTATATGTCATCAGTAAGCTCTTAACATGTAGATTGCAAATATATTCTTACTTCCACCTAACTTTACTATATTTGACTAGAAAAAGCAAAAAATATTTCATCGCAACAACCAGATACCTTTTTTTCTTGCTAGTGAACAGCCACAATCTAGGTCTCAAAATGTTTCCTGTCGCTTAATTTTGAATGGTTGCCTCAAATCGGAATTTCATTGCCAAAAAAAGGGATGAAAAGCGGCCTAAAAGATTTCGAATAAAAAATAACCTGAATTGCGATCCACTATAACCATTTGCTGGAAGTTTGGTGCCAATTCAGCTCGCCGTCACCTGAGCTGGCGATTGCCAGTTGAGCTCACTGTCGCCTGAGCTGGTAATTGTCAACGCCAGCAGGCTCATTCCAACAGTGTATGGTGGCAATCGGTAATGAGGAAACTGACGAAGGTTCACATCAAAAGCTCTGTTTTCACGATTTTCCTGTTTTTTAACTTTTCTTTTTGTTTTAAAAAATAAAAAAATGACAAACGCAGTAAAAGCACTAAAAATGAGCTATTTCAATTATGAAAGGATGTGCTATTTTTTTAAATGGAAAGTGAAATAGTGCTTATTTCATGTAATTTCAATAATTTAAAGGGGCAGCTATATTCGTGACCTGTGGATGAATGCTTAATTTGGACTTAAAAAGGATTACCACCGAATCGATCATAACTGAACCATATAGGTTGCTATTTTCGTAACTCAGTTCCGATTTCAGCCATTTCCAGGAGCACAGCACTGCCCTTAATAATTGTATTACCTTGATATAAAAATCCATGATTACAAAATTTGTGCATATATATATATATATATATGCTTTGATTTGCTTAGCTACACTTTCCAAACCAAGTCACTGCCTGATCATCTTTCTCCCATTAATGACTCTAAGAGTGCTGCTTCTTCTTCCTATAAAAAACAATGGCTAGAATTAATACACGTTCTCATGTAAGGAAACAATGCATTTTTTGATGAGCAACTACATCATACCACCAGGGCGTTAAATTCAGTCTCCTCGTCTACGGCACTTACAATAGCTGGGTCCTCCAGCAAATCCTGTTTCCATGAAAAGCAGCATATCAAAGCTATGTAAAATTCAATTTTAAGAGCTAAATTGCATGTGAACCCATCCACTACAGTCCAACTTTACCGTTATGCATAGCACTAGGTAGAAAAACAACAGAAAACAGAATACCAAACAAAGTTATTGATTTATATATTGCTTACATCATCAGCAATTTGTAGTACTCCATTATCATCCTGCAAAAACAAAATTATTCTTCAGCCAATTTCTCAAAACTGTAGACCCTCTGTTGTTAAGTAAGAGATCACAAGAAGGGAAAGAAGATACTTATTGTAATAAATCAACCCTTGCAACGAAAGAATTTCTTTTTTTAAAAGGGGCGGGAACATTTTGAGGTTATGAAATCGTTAGCATGCATGCCTTGAGATAGTCAGCGTAATCCACCAGAATTAATCCTTTCCAGAGAAATGATTAACTTTATGGCTTATTCCATTGATTGAGACCTTCATTTTACAAAAATGAATTTCCTTTTTTTTCTCATCTGCAGCTTGATCTCCATCTTTCATTATGAATTCCATCCATCAATAATATACAATATCGTTTTTAACTTTGATGCAGGTTAAATTTTGAAACCAGACTCGAATTAATGTCACCACCAAGGTCATATTAAATGACTGAAACCACAATTCTGATATTATCATTATATGCCATTCTCCTCTCTAAGTGCAGAATAACTTACCTTGACAGCAACAAACAGAAGTGGATCGGATGGGGTATAAATCATGTAATGAGCACCATCCTGCATAAGTTAGCAGATAAGAAACCAAGAAAGATACAAGTGCAGCAAATCCACAATTACCAAAAATGTATTCTTAATATCTACTCTATTAGGTCAATGTTGAACACGCAGCTACTTTAGCAAAAAGCTGACAGAATCCCGATCCACAATTTTCCTTCTCATGACCCTACTTAATTATACAACTATGAAAATGACAAAGATAGGGACAGAGACAGACAGAAATAAGAAATAAGCACTTTACGGTTAGGATGTCAGGATACATTAACATGATAACTTAATAGAACGTTAAGAAGTTTCTTAATTACAATTAATGTTTAATTTAAAATTTTAAATGTTTGAGAAGTTCTATTTCAATAAATATAGTAGAGATTAAAGAAAATTAAGTCATAGGTTTCATAAATTTAATTTTCTAAATGTAACTCTCCTAAGCTTTCCACTATAAAAGGCTTATTTTTGTTTTGTATCATGCTAAAAAGGAAAAATAAAAGAATTGGTTTCTATTTTCTAAAGTTTCTATCTATTTGATTCTTTCTATTATGTCTGTTCTATCGAATTTCTAACCAGTGGTATCAGAGCCTTTAGTGTGAAGGGTCCTATGAGAGTGACAGGATTTTCATTCTTGGTGTGAGAAAAATAATCAAATCACTAAAATGGCTTCGAGTAGCAATTTTCTTGGAACTGGCCCTCTATTTCTTAAAGGAGAAAATTATCATATATGGGAGAACAAAATGAAAGCTTATCTTAAAAAAGCTTTGAATTTGTGGGAAATGGTTGAAGATGGAACAGATCCAAAACCACTAGGTCTTGATCCAACAATGGCTAAAATTAAAAATTATGAAGAAGAAAAGGCTAAGAAACCAAGAGCCTTAACTTGTCTACATTCATGTTTGATGGAAATTATTTTCACCCGAATCATGGCTTCTCAAACTCTTAAGGAAGCTTGGATAAGCTATAGGAGGAGTGAGACAAATTAAGTTCCTCACTCTAAAAATAGAGTTTAAGGAACTTAGAATGAAAGAAAGTGATAATGTAATGAAGTACACTTCTAAGTTGCTAGAATTGGTGAACAAAATAGTTTGGAGAGCAATTTCCAAACTCCAAGGTGGTAGAAAAGATTCTAATTAGTCAATCCATATTAATTTGCAAGGTAAGGGCAAGCCAAAGGTGCAACGCAGATTCATAAGAAGTTTGACCACTTCGAGAAGGAATGCAGGTCTAAGAAAAATCAAATGAAGAACCAAAATCAGCAACAAGCTATCTACACTAATGAATAGGAGGAGAAAGAGTTTGAGAATGTGTTCAAGGCTTCTCAAGTCACGAGAAATCTCCATCAGCAAACATGGTACGTAATAGTCATATGGCCTAGGAGAGCATGTTCACCAAACTTGATAAGTGAAGACCAAGGTGAAACTTGCTAATAGGCAAATTGTTGAAGCTTAGGGAAAAGGTTCAGTTGTTGTGCAAACAAAGGATGGTAAGAAGCTTATTAATAATGTATTGAGTGTGGCTCAAATTAGCTTATTAATAATGTATTGAGTGTGGCTCAAATTATTTCAAATGGTTATTTCATATCCTTTAAAGGTCGAGGGTATCACATTTAGTAGATGGTAATTTAATTTGCAAGGTTGGAATGGTTGATAACAGTTTTCTTATAAGCTCAGAGTTAGTATGCGATAGTATCAATTGTGCTAATATACTCAAATCAATGGCATAGAAGATACGGTCACTTTAACATGACTGCTTTGTAGGACACATAGTCTAAAGGCATGACAAGAGATTTGCAGGTAGTATTTGAAGATGACACATTTTGTGGTACTTATCAATTGAGAAAGTCTCAAAGGCAACCATTTCAAATAAGTTCTTCTTGGATGACGAAGCACAAACTAAAGTTGGTGCACATTAATATTTATGGGCTAATGAGCACTGATTCCATGGGTAAAAATAGGTATTTTCTGCTTTTTATTGATGATTGTACCGAAATGACATGAGATTACTTTCTTAGAAGTGCTCGTAGGTTTTTTAGGCATTCAGGATTAAGACCATAGTTGAAATGCAAAGTGACTGAAAGCTTAAGGCTTTGAGATGAGATGATGGGAAAGAATATTACTTCCCATGTGTTCTAGGAGTTCCGCTCCAAGAATGGCATTGATCACCAATTGATTGAGATTGATCCCCAATTGATTGAGAGTTTTTCTCCACATCAAGATAGGGTTTGTGAAACAAAGAGCAAGTTCTTTATTGAAATTGTCAGATACTTTATGGCTGAAAAGAATATGCCAAAGCATTTTTGGGCTAAGCCAACATTTACAGCTGTTTATTTGATAAAACAAGTTATCAACAAAAGGTGGTAAAGAAGATGACTCGTGCAAGCTTCGTCAATAGTGAAACTGATAAGCCCAGCCCAAGACCTCTATCAGTATATTCAAGGTGGTAGAAAGAAGCTACTGGAACCAGCAAGTGATTGGGACAATTGTCCAAAGTTAGTTATGGGATGTCAATACGTAAAGAATAAAAGGGAGAGCAGGGAACTGGATGGAGGCATTGAGTGTTTTGTAAAGATTGTTTTGTAGCAGATACTGCTAGGGCTTGTTTCCTTTAGGAACAAGCTTTAGTTTCGTTTCTCTCTTCAGCTTAGCATCTGTAATGCCATCTCTGCTTTGCAAGGAAGATTATGATTATGAATCAAATTTTAGATTGATCTTCATTCCACTCTTCTGATTCCTCCTCTTAATTCTTTTATATGTTTATGTGCTAATTCCTTACTCTATCAATTGGTCCGACTTGCTTTGGATTCAACTTTACTCATGACAAACACAAGGATGGAAAATCGTGTTGAACAGATAGAGAGGAATTTCACAAACCTTAAACATCGTCTTTCCGCCATCAGCTCCATCTCTGAACAAACCCAGAACCTTTCCTCCCTTAACCAACACCTATCCAGCCTTGATAACAATTTCTCTGACCTTGAGAAATTACTCTCCAATCTCTCTCCACACCCGGCAATTCTTTATCTCCCATTCAACCAACACCTACACCACCCATTCCAGCCCCACCAATCTAGCAAACTACTAACCATCAAGGCTCCAACCCCTCCTCATCACAACACCATCCTCCTGCAACTACACACACAACCCATTCTCAACCACTTTATGTACACTCCTCTTTTCACACCCGAAAAGGAGAAATACCAATTTTCAATGGCCTTGACACCATTGGCTGGATAGCTCATATTGAGCAATATTTTGAGATTCACCGTATTCAAGATAATGAGAAAATTTCTTTAGCCCTTAATGCCATGGACGGTGACCCACTTCATTGGTTACGTTGGATTTGTCTCCGTATTCCTCTCTTGAACTGGGAGCAACTGAATCTGAATTAACACATTAGTTTGGAGGAGATATCTCTGAAAACCCCTTTGAGCATTTAGTAGCCGTCAAAACAGTTATTGCAGAAGCATCAACTTAATCTCAATCGGAAGAAATGCTCATTGGACAGCAACAAATAGATTACTTGGGTTCGTGTGATATCCCCCACAGGAGCGGCTATGGATCCTTCTAAAACAACGAGCATATTACGTTGGCCTACTCCTAAATCCGTAAAATCAATACGCGGATTTCTGGGTCTCACCGTTACTACCGGAAATTCATCCATAACTACAAGCAAATAGCTCAACCTCTCACCGCCCTATTAAAGAAAGAAGCTCAGTTGTAGTTTTCTTGGACAGAATCAGCTCAACATGCATTTAAACAACTCAAAGAAGCCAAATTTTAACCAACAGTAATTGGTTGAACTGATGCTTCAAGGTCAGGAGTCGGGGCAGTTTTTATGCAAAATTCAAGACCCATAGCCTATTTTAGCAACACTACAGCTGATGACGCTTCTCGGCGATTAGCTTATGACAATGAGTTGATGGCCCTAGTTCTTGCAATTCACCACTAGCGACCTTATTTGATAGCCGAAGATTTTTGGTGAAGACAGATCAGAAAAGCCTACAATTCTTACTGAATCAGAATATCACCACTCTTGCCCAACAGTACTGGATTGCTAAACTCATGCATTATGACTTTCTCATTGAATATAAATCAGGATTTTTGAATAAGGCAGCCGATGCACTATCACGGAGGGAAGAAGAGATGCTGCTACACTTTATTTCCATACCCCATTGGGCAGATTGGGATGAGATACAACAAGAAATTGATGCAAACACCTCCAAATAATAATTTCAGATCTCAAAAAAGGTGTTTCTCGCTCCTACTATTCCTTTATTCAGGAGTGGTCATTCTTCAAAGGGAAATTAGTGCTGCCAGACTCTCTTCATGGATTCCTACACTCATCTTGGAATTCCACTCCACTCCTACAGGTGGCCACTCAGGAGCTTACTGTACATATTGACGTATTGCCACTAATTTTATCGGAAGGGCATGATGTGCATGATAAAGAAATATGTGGTTGAATGCCTCGTTTGCCAACAACAGAAATATGAGGCCCAAAGCCTTGCAGGACTCCAATAGCCGCTATCAATCCTTGAAATGGTGTGGGAAGACATTTCTATTGATTTTATTATAGGCCTACCAAAGTCTCAACGTATGGACTATATTTTTGTAATTGTTGAAAGTCTCACCAAGCATGCTCATTTCCTTTCTTTGAAACATCCGTATATTGCTAAGAATGTTGCTGAACTGTTTGTTAATGGGACAATCAAGCTACATGGGTTCCTACAGTCAATTGTTAGTGACAGAGACCCTCTCTTCATAGGTAACTTTTGGGGTGAATTATTCCATATGCTAGGAACTACTCTAGAATTCAGTTCTTCCTATCACCCACAAATCGAATGCCAAACTAAAGTTCTAAACAGAGGCATTGAAGCTTATCTCCATTGTTTTTCTTCTAACAATTAACAATCCAAAATCTTGGCACAAGTGGCTTGGATGGGCAAGTATTCCTATAATACAAGTTTCCATAGTGCCGCAAAAAACACGCCATTTGAGGCTGTTTATGGCAGGCCCCCTCCTATTTTGCAATGCTACTTACCAGGAGAAACAAAGGTTTGAAGTAGCTAAGACCCTAACATCCCACGATGAGATTTTGCGGCAACTTAAATTTAACCTTCATTGGGCACAACAACTGATGACGAAGTAATCTAATCAGCACTGTAGAGATGTTCAATTTCAAGTAGGTGACAGTTTTCTTAAAGCTCCGTCCATACCGCCAACAAACAATATCTCCCCGACCTAATGCAAAGCTCGCAGCACGGCATTATGGACCTTTTGAAGTTATGGGGAAGGTTGGTAATGAAAGCTTACAAGCTGCTGCTGCTACCACCAACTTTTAGAATCCATCCTGTTATTTGTTTGTTACAGAATCAAGTTGTATAGCTATAATTAACAGAATCATAGGAGAAATCTAGGGAATAAATGTAGATTTCTATGTTTGTATTTTGTCCCTTGTATATATAAGCCTAGATGAAGGTTTCCATTCTTGTATATTATCCCTTGTATATATAAGCCTAGATGATTATCAATAAGACATCATAAATTCTCTCAATACTCTCTATGATAACATGGTATCAAAACCCCCTAGTTCTTTTGAGTTAGTTTAGTTTGATTTTTTTTTTTCCGGGTTAGCTCCTCAACTGTCAACGTTCTAGGGTTTCTTGGGCATTCGTTTGGAGACCCCACCTTGTCTCACCACTCCTCTAAACGGAATGAGGAGGCTCCGATCTGTAGTTCCCCAGAATCCGGTGACCAAAAGGCCTGCACATGAACCTCACGCGCCACCTCTGTCCAGATGTGCCTCCTCCCTCGCCGACGAGTGCTCGCGTGGCTCGGTCTACAGTGACTGGTTCTTGAACGGCGGCGTCATTTCTTCATTTCTAGCCATCGTATTGGGTCAGTTCGGCAATTCGACGTTTCAATCGGTGGGATCCGTTTTGAGGTTGGTTCTCGTTCTGTTGTGATTTCTGTCTGTGTGAGTTTTATTGTGGTTGTAATTTACTAAAATGGGGGACAATAGTGAAAAGAAAATCATTACTGAAGTTAATTTTGATTCCTCTTAAGATTACTGATAGAAAGTTAATTGGGAGTCAAAACAATGGTCAGTGGAAAAGAATTATTCGTAGGTTTGTTAATGGTGCTGATTTAGAAGATCATTTAATTGGTCACCCACAGTCTAATCCTGATGCTAGGAAGAAATGGATAAAGGAAGACGATAAATTGTTCAATCAAATTCAGAACACCTTAGACCCATCCGTTGATGATGTTGTGACTCATTATGAATCTGTTAGGGAGTTATGGGAATATCTTGAATTTATACATGCTAGCAAAGAGGATATGTCATAGGTTCATAATTTACTGGTCAAGCTTTATCGACCAGACCAAAAGGGTTGTTCACTTAAACAATATTACACTAATTTTAAAAATGCTGTTGAAGAAGAGCGGTCTATATTTCCCATTTTTTGCTGATGTGAACAAAATGCAAGAACAAAAAGAGCTGGTCCAGGTTCAATGTTTCTTAGTAGGGTTGGGTTCTGAATATGATGTGGCAAGTACACAACTTTTGACTAGTGGCGGGCACTTCCTTCTCTTACGGAAGTATATGCCCAATTACTTCGAGTTTCGAAGGATGAAGTTTCAAAGGATGAAGACAACTTTTGGTGGAATGCCTAATGACACAATGGCATTGGTGAGCAATTCTAATCGGGGTGACAAAAGCGGAAATAACAATGGAAGTACTACACGTACCTGCCATCACTATGGTGAAGAGGGACATATTAGAAAGTATTATATGCAGGTCAGAACAATTGTAAGAAAGTAGCTAATGTTGCCACTCAAGGAGAAACCTTTCAATCATCTTCACCTTCCATCACCATTTCAGTTGATGAATATGCTCGCCTTACTAGTGCTCAGCAGCAAATTTCCAGTGCTTCTAACTTAGAGCAACCATCTTTCATCCGTGTCTGCCTTGGCTAATACAGGTAATCATGTTGCCTATCTTTCCACATCATCCCGTAGTTGGGTTATTGACTCAGGTGCTACTGATCATATGACTGGCAACTCAAGTATTCTTTCTTCTTTTATGTCTTGTGCCAATTTACCTCCTGTTACGTTAGCCAATGGATCTACAGCTTCTGTTATCGGATGTGAGACAGCATACCCCTAAAAAACATTACCATTGTCATCTGTTTTATGCTTATCATAGTTCCTTTTTAACTTATTCTCTGTTAGCCAAGTCACAAAAAATCTTAACTGCTGTGTTATTTTCTATCATAACTATTGTCTTTTTCAGGATCTTGAGACAAAGCAGATTATTGGTAAAGGGTGCTTGGTAGATGGCTTGTACGCACTTTATTCTGACCCAATGCCTCGATCAATTGCTTGCACCAATTCTACCACACTTCAACTCCATCGTCAGTTTGGTCATCCACCTCTTCGAGTTTTACAACAATTGTGTCCTAGTCGTAAACGAGACCTACTTTAGAGTGTGAAGCTTATCAATTCGCTAAACACCATAGAGTATCTTACTCTTCGAGAATAAATAAATGCGTTGAGTCTCCTTTTATTTAGTTCACAATGATGTATGAGGTCTTTGTCTTGTTTTGTTTGGTTTCCGTTATTTTGTAACATTTGTTGATGATTATTCTTAAGTAACTTGGCTTTATCCTGTGAAATCTCGTTCAGAATTGTTTGCAATATTTTGTGCTTTTCATGCTGAGATCAAAACCCAATTTAGTAAGTCTATTTGCATTCTTAGGAGTGATAATGCTAAAGAATACCCCTGTAGTACATTCACATCATCTCTCTCCCAACATGACATCATTCATCAAACTTCGTGCATTGTTATGCCTTAGCAAAATGGTGTGGCTGAACGAAAGAACCGTCATTTACTCGAAGTTGCTCGTGCATTAATGTTTCATGTTGGAATCTCACATTGGATAGGAGTGAGGAGGAAGTTGTGTTTATAAGGATGGGCAATCCTTACCTGTCAACTCGGGTTTTCAGGTGAGTTAGGCCCAGATTCTTAACATGGTATCAGAGTATGCCTCATCCTCCAAGTGTTGGGACGTTTATCCGTTGCCCGTGATGCGCGTTTGCACCCGTTGATGGGTGAGAGGGGGTGTGTTGGAATCCCACATTGGATAGGAGTGAGGAGGAAGTTGTGTTTATAAGGTTGGGCAATCCTTACCTATCAACTCGGGTTTTTAGGTGAATTAGGCCCAGATTCTTAACATTTTATATGCAAGTTCCAAAAACTTTTTGGGTTGATGCTCACTGCCTGCTTTCTTATAAACCGTCTGCCATCTTCTATTCTTAATGGTCAGATTCCTTATTCCCTTCTCCTTCCATCAAAAGCATCGTTTCCTCTCCCTCCTCGGGTATTTGGGTGCACCTATTATGTTCAAGGCATGCGACTGCAAGTATCCAAACTAAATCCTAAATCTCTTAAATGTGTCTTTTTGGGATATTCTCAGCAACAAAAAGGGTATCGTTGCTACTCTCCTTGTTTAGGGTGTTATTTGGTGTCAGCAAATGTTAACAAGCCCTTCTTTGGCTCCGTTGCGTCGGTTCCTATATCTCCCACAAGTACTTTTGAAAATGACTTCCTTGTTTATACTGTGAGTGAACAGGTGCAAACCTCTCCAGTTCCTAGTGTTCCACAGGTGGAATCCTCTTCTTGACCTGTTGTCCGTCAAGTTTACTCTCGTTGTGTGCTGCATGCAATTGAGGCATCTCCTCTTGGTTCAGACACCAATGTTGCACCCGATGCTTCATCTCCAGACTCTCTACTTGCCTCTAACCCAAGTCTTGACCAACCTATTGCTATTCACAAAGGTGAACGCATATGCACTTACCCTATTCCTACCTTCGTTTCTTATAATGCCTTATCACCCTCTTCCAAGTCCTTTGTTGCATCCTTAGATGCAGTTGTTGTTCCCAAGTCCGTGGCTGAGGCCTTGGCTCATCCTAGTTGGCAAGAGGCAATGAAAGAAGAAATGAGGTCACTTGAGCATAATCATACTTAGGATCTAGTGTCTCTACCTTCGAGTATGCGAGCTATTGGATGCAAGTGGGTATTCACTTGTAAAGATGAATCCGGATGGTTCTGTTGCACGGCTAAGAGCTCGTTTAGTTGCAAAGGGGTATGCTCAAACTTATGGGGTAGACTACTCCGAAACATTCTCTCCAGTTGCAAAACTATCTTCAGTTCGTCTGTTCATCTCATTGGCTGCTGCTTCTAAATGGGATCTTCATCAACTTAATGTTAAGAATGCCTTCTTACATGGCGACTTATGTGAATAGGTATACATGGAGCAACCACCTAGGTTTGTTGCTCAGCGGGAGTTAGGAAAGGTATACAAGTCGAGAAAATCCTTGTATGGTTTGAAACAATCTCCAAGTGCATATAAAATGGAGAATAGCAAGCCAGTCAGTGCTTAGCTGCGAGAAAAGCAAAAACTATCCAATGCAGATGCAGGAGATAGTGTTGATGCTTCTTATTTTTTAAGTTTGATAAGAAGTTTATTGTATTTCATAGCTACAAGGCTGGATTTGTTATTTGCTACAAGTGTTCTATCAATTATACAAGCACTCTGCCTAGAAAAAATTATTAGGTGGCAACTAAAAGAGTCCTCATACTCAGGTATGTTAAGAGTACTATGGATTTTGGAATCCAGTTCAAGTAGGTTCTAATGATTTGAAGAGCTCCACTAGTTCTGTTTTTCCTTTTGGTTATGGAGTGTTTTCTTGAATGTCAAGAAAACAAGATGTGGTTTCAATCAATAGCAAAAGTGGAATATAAAGCAACAGTTGCAGCTGATATTCAAGCAATTTGGTTAAGGAAAGTGTTGGTTGATTTGCACCAGAGTCGACCTTCTCGATTGTGGTCAAGGTAGACTATTGGTCAACTATTTCAATAGCTAAGAATCCAGTCCAAGTAAGGAAGCAAAAATTTGAAGAAGTGAATTTTTCTGATTAAATTGCCCCTAACACTTTATGTAGGCTTTGATGCATTTAAACAAGATGGGTTCAATGCATTTTAACAAGCAATGTATCCATAGAAGTGCATATATGTACCTACAGCAATTTCCACGCTCTATTGCAATCAATATTAGAGTTAAGAATGAAAGGAGTAGGGAAACACAGACAAACAAAAATAATGACACTAGGATCATATGCTTCTATTCATAATTGATAAGAAAATATATTATGGAACAAAAAATCAATCAAGGCACATAATTCTAATGTTCCCATTAAAACATGAAAAAGCAAGGAACAAGCATTGAATGGTTTCACCCAAAATATCAAACCTATCAATCTGATTATTCAGTTTTCCAGTTCAATTATCCACGTATTGGTTCACTTTGTTATATGATCGGAGGAAATTTCAATACTTGGTTTTCATTCAGGTCAAAAAGTAAGCTCAAATCTACAAAAAAAAAAAAAAAAGAATAAATAAATAAATTTAAATGAAAAAAGGATATTTGTTAATTAGTCCCTCTATTTTTACATATTATATAATTTAATCCCTATGATTTCAATATTATATATTTTTTTGTCCCTATCTTTTTTCTTATTTGATTATTTAATCCTTTCAAGGACTAAAAAGTACAATATTTTAAAAAATGAATGACTAAACTATTAAATATTTTAAAATAGAAAGGCTAAATATTTACTATTGAGGAAAAACTTTTCAACTTTTTAGTCCCTCTGTTTTTAAATATTCAATAGTTTAGTTTTTCACTTTTTAAAATATTCAATCTAGTTCCTGAAAGAACTAAATAATCAAACAAGAAAAAAAGATGGGGACGAAAAAATATAATACTGAAACTATAAGGAATAAATTATATAATATGTAAAAACATAGGGACTAATTAATAATTATCCCAAAGAAAAATGAATTAGTTTTGTTCTACAAATAACTCATTATCAGTTTTGTGTGGAAAAAGTGTGATTCTTTTTTTTTTTAATTCAAATCATTTCAAAAGCAAACTGACTAATTGCACACGTCAAGAACAAAGAAGTGAAGCAAGTAAATACAAACATCACCACACATCCAGGACAAATGTGTTGTATTAAGTACAGGACAATTGCTTAAAAACATTGAATGGCTGCAAAACCCAATCAAATGAAAAAACAAAAAAAGTAAAACAAAGAGCCAGAAGATTAACAAGAAAAGGAATTGATGTGTATAAAGAATATTCCTCATGATAATTGGAAGATGTGGTCTAAGGACAATTAGTACATCCTAATGTTCACCAAAATAAGAAGACTTTCTTAAATATTATCAAAAATGAATTCTACAATAATCAAGGATATCTCCAGATTTTTTAACTTAAACATACCAATTTCTTGTTCTAAAAATAGAACAAACACAGAATAAAAGGTTTGCAGAAAGACATAATGCAAAACGAAAGCTGGTTAGCTATTATCTAATGTCAAACACACGTACATATCGAAAAGCATTTTTAAATCCACATACTCTACTGACTCCAGTAACATCAATTAGAGCCAAGACCAATAAAGACAAAAACTAAATAAAGAATAATCACATTACCAGATGGAAGCATGTAATTTCTACACCTTCAGTTGGTAAGCCATCCACATCTTGACCATCATCTGTCACATTTTACAATCATTACAAATTAGAAAAATATCTTATACAAGAAGGGGCCTTATCAAAAGTATTCATAAACAAGGCTTAGTTGTTTGGAGCACAACCAGTGCACCAAGGTGTGCAAGAAAAACACCAAGGACAGGAAGGTGTAACTAAGAGCTATAAAAAAACCCAAAAAAAGGGCCTATAGATGGTGAAAATGAAAAGGTACAGCAATTAGGATCGTCAACAAATATGGGCAACTACTGGGCTTTTTGGTTTGATGTAAATAAGTGGTAAAAATGCTTCAAGATTCACAAAATCCCCCATTTCTTTTGATGTAAAATAAAGGGGTGGGTGTATTTTACACCCTCAACTTTACTTTTAAAATTAAAATTAGGAGGAAAATAAGAATGTAATGGCGTAAAGGTGATTTTAATTAGAAGAAAAAAAATAATTATATTTTTCTATCCCTCTTATTTACATCCCATTCAAACAAAAGATGTAAAATAAGAAGGTAAAATAAATAATCCTTTATTTTACCTCCACCCTTTATTTTACATCCCCTCCTTCCAAACAAAGCCTATAAGAATATGCACATGTAAAAACAAACGAATATTAGTGATGTGATGAATCTTTGGATATTGGATGCACCGATCATCTATGCTTTGAAGAAACAGTACCACTAAGAATGAGAAATGGTATCAATGAAATTCCCCAGATGACCCTAGTATATTCAGTCCAAGAGGCAAAAAGCCAGAAACAAAATATGGAAACTCCAAGATGATTACACCTCATTTTTTCTTTTTTCCTTTTCTTTTCTAAGCTCAAAGCCCACAACTCATTGGTTTTATGGAGGGTTCGATACATTTACATCATCAAACAATGGGCCGTCAGAAAAACCTTTCAGAAGTCACCCAAAACCATTTATTAATTTATAATTTGAACTTTTCAAAACTATTTCTGTTTATAATTCAAAATACATAGCCAACCATTGTACTTATTGTTTTATATGTGTTTCTAAATCATTGCCTAATACAGGATTGAAGTTACTTCAAGCAAATAGTGATGTCAGAAGCCAAAAACTTCATTATATTTGATAGGGAAACAACTAGACCCTTCCTAGTTTATTCTAGAAGAGACACATCAGCTAAAAAGATGAATATTGGGGAGCAAGAAAAGGTAAATACAGCTCAGCAAATTAGTTATAGGATATCATATAAATATTGTAAACAGTAGCTGCAGATGGGTATGAATTTTCTGTTATTTGTCTTTGGGGCAGAACTTTCTGCATGGGCCTTGCCTGGGGGCTGGTTTAGATCAGTCATCTTTATCTTTTTTTTTTTTTCTTCTTGTTTTGATTGTAGTTCCTCACAACTTTTATTAATGAAATTGCAGCTCTCTTTCATTATCTTCTTCTTCTTTTCTCTTTAGTAAGTCTGTTTGCTATTATCCTTTAGTTGTTTTGTTCCTAACTCTATCAATATCTAATGAAACTTGTAATGATCGCTACAAAACATCCAGAAGAAATATATTTAAAACAATAAAAATTACTCGGCATAGCATTGGCTTTTGTCATTGCTCTGGGGCCGTTATACTCAATAGTTCAAGACCATTTAAAATCGAGTTACTTTCTCTCTCTAATCATCTCTTAACCAAAGAGAATAGAACTAACAAATGGATGCTGGCCTTTTTTATTTCTACCAGGACTACTAACAACATAAATACTATGAAAAACTTAACGATGTGAAGGCCATACCTGTGCGGAAATCAAATATATCATCTTCTGAGTAACAAAATCCTCCCCTTGCTGTATAACAGAATCTGGTGAGACCATAAAAACATGTCAAGCCAAAGACCTAACATAAAAAAAAAAAACATGATATATTTCCAATATATTAAAAATTATATTCTTGTGTACCCGCTGTGTACAAGGTGCATGTGAATCTTGGCCAATGCATATGCAGCAACTGGCAGAATAGCTTCAATTTCTTCATCACTGACCTAAAATGTAGAAGCATGTAGACTACAAAGTAAGCTTTAGAAGTTGAGAGACAAGGAAAAGAATTTATGACACGAACAAGGGGGATTCCACTAAATAACAACTAGGCATTGCAAGCTTATTATCTTAAAACTAAGTAAGCCAGAAAAGATATTTTCTCCCAAGAGCTTATCTATGCATTTTTGCCACCCATACTCAATTGAAACGTCTTTATTCGTATCTCAATAGATAAAATTTTAGCAAAAGATATAGAAATAAAAATTACAATCTGCAAGCATGGGCATATGCAAAGCTTTATTTTTATTGCAAATTTTTATTCTATTGGCTTTCAATCAATAGTGACCAAATTCTTTTATGGGGTGTTTACCAAAGCCAATGCTTATTGACTTTGCTTGTAATTTACTTATGAAGTGTATGTTGCTTAAAAATAAATCTCTTCACCAGAGCTGGTAGATAAGCAACTGATTTGTTTGGATACACTTACTAATAAATAACCTGTAAGCTCTGATATCATTGTTTGGTGTGTGAAGACAAAAGAAATGAGAGATTTGATTGTGTTAAAGATAGAGATAGGAGTGTTATTTTGAAGTTGCTAAAAAAAAGAGGTATAATGATCATTTATTTGGTTAAAACCTCAAATACTAATAAGCAATTAAAAGTAAGTAGAAAATTGCTAATTATTTTTAAATAACTTATAAGCTGAAAATGAATCTTTGTATATATATATCTACAAATTGTTTATGATTTAAAATATACTAATAAGAAGGTTTGATCAACTTATAAGCATTGGCAAACAGGCACAATTAATAAGGGCATCTACAAGCTCGCAAAGTTGTGAGAGAGGAAAAGCAGAGACTTAAGTCAAGTTAAATGTATAAAGGACGAAGCTCAGCGGGTTTTAACAAGGGATAATGAGGTAAAGGAGAGATAGAGGGTCTATTTTGACCAACTATTCAACTCTGAACATGAAAAAGATTTTCAAGATCTTACTACGTCAGATAGAAATCTCAGCTGGTATAGGCGTATAAGATATTGTGAAATAAAAGAAGCCTTGAAACATATGAAAGTTGGTAAGGTATGCGGTCTAGATGGTATCCCTATAGAGATTTGAAAGAGCCTTGGAGAGACAGGAGTTGTCTGGTTAACCAAACTTTTTAATGCTATATTGAAAGGACGTAAGATGCCACATGCATGGAGAAAGAGAACTCTGATACCAATATATAAGAATAAAGGAGACATCCAAAGCTGTACAAATTATCGGGGTATCAAACTCATGAGTCATACAATGAAGTTATGGGAAAGAGTTATAGAACACAGACTGAGGAAAATTACAGGAGTGTCAGAGAACAAATTTGGTTTTATTCTAGGTAAATCTACTATGGAAGCCATTTCTCTTCTAAAAAGACTAATGGAATTGTATCAAGAGAAGAAGAAAGATCTCTACATTGTGTTTATTGACTTGGAGAAGGTCTATGATAAAGTACCAAGAGAAATACTATAGTGGGTTTTAAAGAGGAAAAGAGTACATGTCAAGTAGTACATGTCAAGTATATCAACATCATCAGGGACGTACGAGGATGCGTCCACTAGTGTGAAAACACAGGTGGGGACAGAGGCTTTCCCCATTACCGTTGAATTGCATCAAGGTTCGGCCATAAGCCCATATTTATTTACCTGGTTATGAATGAGTTAACCAGGAGCTTACAAGATGATGTCCCTTGCTGCATATTATTTGCATATGACATTGTGCTTATTGATGAAAGTGCTGGAATTAACCGTAAGTTGGAAGTGTGGAGGAAAACTCTTGAGAATAAGGATTTTAAGATAAGTAAGAGCAAAACAAAATATATGCACTGTGAGTTCAGTTTAAGGAAGAAATAAGAACAAGAGGTTAAGTGGATGGAGTTTTGATCCCTAGATCCAAACAATTTAAATATTTGAGTTCTCTGTTTCAGTATGAAGGACATTTGGACGAAGACGTGGCATACAGAATACAAGTTGGGTGGATGAAGTGGAACGGTGCATCAAAGGTTCTATGTTACAAGAAAATATCCCTTAAGGTGTAAAGTAAATTTTATCGGATAGTTGTACAGCTAGCAATGCTTTATGGAAGTGAATGTTGGGCACCAATGGGGCAACATCTCCATAAAATGAATGTGGTGGAGATGAGAATGTTAAGATGGATGTGTGGCCATACAAGGTTGGACAAAATTAAAAATGCTCATATTCGAGAGAAAGTCCACGTAGCGGAAGTTAGTGATAAAGTGAGAGAAGGTAGACTTCGATGGTATGGGCATGTTTTACGGAAGCCTCCTCATGCAGCAGTTCGTAAGTATGAGAACTTGATAGTCGAGGACGCCAAGAGGGGCCGAGGAAGACCTAAAACTATTTGGAAGGAGGTAATATCTAGAGATTTACGAGTCTTGGATATTGATGCGGATTTGATTCATAATAGACTTAAATGGAAACGTAAAATCCATGTCATGGAAAGTTCCTAAGTCTTGTGTGACTGCTTTCATTATATTTGAAGAGGTTAACTGTTGGAGGATCCATACAGTCGACCCCAACTTGTTGGACTAAGGTATGTTGTTGTTATTTGTTGTTGTAACCTTTAAAATGAGTTTGTTATTGTTGAAGTGACATAATTGGCATCACAGCAAGCATATTGAACATTATCTAATACGAATATGATGCATATCAAAAGTGCCATAGGACATATGATATGTCGAGTTGAAGAAGAAGAACTAATAAAAATTAGGCCTTCATAATTCAAGGAATAAAAATTACAGCAAGAGTCACCTCCTGTTATGCCTTTAACTCATAATTTTATGGATAGTAAAAGCAATTTTATGGTTTTCATAGCAAAAAAGGAATATGAGTAGAAGTTGGAAAAGGAAAGATTACATGGGATTAGAAATCAGGTTTGCAAGTTGCTAGTCCCTTAATGGAAGTAAGGCTAAGAAGAAAAAAGACAAAAGTAAAATTTCAGCTCAAGTATTGATCAAGTCTGAGAAGAAAAATCTGAAAAGCAGTAGGAATGAGAAGAATCACAGCCAAAATTGATATCCAGAATCTAGGACCACGAAGTGCTAACTAGTAAGCAAAACTTTAAGGTAAGTGCAACAAGAAAATTTTAAAATTGAAATTTAATCATAAATAGTGTCTATACGGATTTTAATATCAGGAAATACTTTCTATTGCTGCAATAAGGGCAAGAGAAACATACAGCTGACCACCCATCAATATTTGTGCTCTTTAAGATCAGCACAGGCCTGCAGCAATGAGTATCAGGAATTGAAAGAACAAAATAAAGCATTCAACTTGATATAATTTCAAAATCACATTACAGATAGGGATAGAATAGCTTACATGTCTACTGGGCACAGCAACATGCATTCGTCCCCATGCGAACTTCTAAACACTCTCCTAATAATGCACTCTAATGGATAATTATTGGATGGATCAACCTGTAAATACCTTTTTCAGGATTTTTGAATTCATAAATGAAAAGTATAAAAACAAAAGAAACTGGCAAGGTTTCTATGCCAAAAAATATTGCAAGACCATATAGTTATAAAAGCAAGTCATGTTAAGGAGCAGAATGATCGTTTAGCGTAGGTGAAAAGCACAAACTGCAAAAACGTACTTTGAAAGGAATTGAAAGATAACAAATAATATTAAAAAATGCAGTCTGCAGAAAGATTATGAAAGTAAAACAGCAATTAAGCAATTAAAATGGAGAAAACCGACATCCCCGAATGAAATGTAATGTTAGTGACAAAATAGAGAAGCAATAATACAGTAAGTTATTACATTGGACTTGAGCAATAAGAAAGCTACAAGCTGCCAACAGATAAAATGATAAAAATGTAGAAGCATTATGGAAGGTAAATGTGAAGCAAGGGCTCTTAATAAGACCCAAGAAACAGTCCAAATCATCCTGTTGACATTCAATTCGCTTCGAAAACTTAACATTAATTTCAAACAAATTTAATACATATGTATATTATATATGTACCGTGAGAAAGACCTTCAATTTGTAATATAATTAAAAATACCAGGGAAATTGCAGAAATTTCAAATCTAAGTTTAACTTTGAAAAATATACAACAATCAGTTAAATTACATTAAAAAGACAAATAAATTAGACACACTTTAGTGGGAATAAAAATAAAGGCTAGGAAACAGCAACCGAGCCACATTCACAGGGAGTAGGAATACTCCAAAATTATGTAAGCGTGTGCTCCCACAATAGACATGTAATGACACATAAAAATTCTTAACTTGAACTTCTGTGAATGATGCCAGGCAGCCCATCCTTTTGTGCTGTAACATAAGATAGTCTTTAATTTATGGGCAAGAAAAAGGTTTCATAAAAGAAAAGAAATCAGAGAAAATCAAATCCCAGACAGTTTGCTTATTTCAACTCGAAAAAGGAAAGAAAAAAATATCAACCAATTAATAGATGATGAGCAGAAAGATTATAAATAAAGTTAAAAAAAATAGCAGAAAATGACTCACAAGAGTAGCAATCCGCTTGTTAGAAACCAAAAGAACCTTCCCAGTTTCATCTACCACGAATCCCGCAGGCGGCTTTGGCAGGGGCGAGCTTGGATGGTAGGGCAATGACCTTGCCTTCGAATTTGAATTTGAAACTGATCTTGAGTCCTCGTTATTACCATCATTACCTTTAATGATTTCGACATCCCGCAACTCAGTATTGCTCTTTTTCTTCTTCTTGCTGCTAGAGGAAGGGGAGCGTTTCTTAGGCGGGCCAGTCTGAGAGCTGGTGGCTCGGCAAATGGACTGCAGCCTGTTTTCAAGGTTGGAGATAGAGACAGAAATGGGAAAATTTAGAAATGGGTTTCGATTGTGAGATTTAGAAGAGAAACAAGGAACTTTGTTGAGTTGAAATGTGGAAATGGAGAGTACCATTTTTTTTAGGTTTTGATTCTTTTGGATGAATGGAAAGACCGTTATTCTAGTTTTTAGACTTGGAGTTCAGACCCCAAATCTTGCATCACAAGCTTAAACCTCAATTTCATCCTTCAACTTCATATATATTTTGGGCCTATCCCTAATTTCCCTCAACTTCTCGCCTATTCACATATATTTTGGGCCTATCCCATAATTTTACCCTCAACTTTTCGCATATTCTTAATTTTACCTTAGATCCAACTATGTACCAATGAGCATTCAGTAAAAAGGGGTAATTTTAGTAAAATTTTTTACTAAATTATAAAATATGAAATTTTTCCGCCTCTATCTTTATCCGATTAACCGAATTACAAAATGATTTTTGAATTAACCAAATTACCGTTTCTATAAAAGTTTTGACTGAATTTTAATACACTAAATATAACATCCAGTAGAACAGGCCGAATTAGTCAAACTATTTTAAACCTGTGAAAGTTTATTTTAAAACTAAAATTGATCTGAAAAATTTAGATAAGTCCGAATAATTCATCATATATATATATATATATATATATATAAACTAAAAGACTAATAGAAATATATGAGCCAAAATAATTTATTATTTTATCATTTAATCCAAGTTATTTCTCAATGCTAAATGCTTTCCCTTCTCTAAGACAAGCTCCAATCCATGAAAGCTTCACTCCAAAATTCACAAAACTGAAGAACGTGGCAAATCTAAAGAAAAATGAGAAAATATAGCATGAGGAAAAAATGAAAGAAAATTAGTAAGCTTTATACTGTAAGAAAATGAATTCTCAAACTAAAAATTATTTGATAAGTCAATAATAAAATATAATGTGAATATGACAGTTACAAGTAATTTGACCAATTTCTAGATAACAAACAGAATACTTAAGTCCTAGAGCAGCAATGAAGAATAATAAAACTATCCATGTAAAAGGAAATTTAAGAACTTTAGTTACAGTTTGGTAAAAAAACAAACACTGACACAAAACAAAATTGAACCCATTTAATCAAAGTTGTCTAACCCTATCATATAACTATATTAAATTATTAATCCTCTCAAACATTATTTTCTAGAAGAAATTCAAAATGTAAAAGAAAATAAGATTTGCCATTGAGCTCCTTCCATCTTATTTCTTCTTGTACTTATTCTAAAAACCATTTAAACATTATAGAACACATAACAAATAGTTAAAAGAAGAACATTACAGATAGCTTTTTTCCCATATAAGAGCATTCCAAGAAAAGCTAATGTAGAAGTAAAGTGTGTCTTATGATTATGATTCATAAATTCCATGTTAGTAATCAATATCTATAACCAAAAGCATAAAAGGGTTTTCTACTTTCCCCATTCATTAGAATAAGCCCAATCACCATTAAAACAGGTTGTACCTATGGTAACAACCTTGTTGTGCTCGTCGCAAGACCTTCCTCTATCTTTGTAGAAGACAACATTGAAATCGAACATTCAAGACCTTTACCCTTTTTCGAACAGAGTTTCAATTTGTAATTCTCTTTTGTTGTGTTTAGACCTTCTATTATCTATGCAATAGACAACCTAAACATCAAATATCAAATCAGCCTCTATTGCTAACTTGATTGCTAAGACGCCTCAAGAAATATTGATACATCCTATAAGTTCTAGGAAAAACAAAGAAGTAAAATAACCTCTCAAATTGAAATTCAATAATAATAATTCTGTATCTGTCTATATAAATTCGTTTTAGACTTTTATATAGCATTTATATGACCTAAAAACCATATTCTAAAAAGAAATAAACTTTAATTGACCTAAACTAACAAGAAAATAACTAAATAATCCCTAATCCAGCTTGAAATAGGATTTGACCAACTAAAGGAAACAAAAATTTGGCCAACTACCTAATTAAATAAAAAGAAATAAACAAAAAGGTCCAAATGAAGTGTTTAGGCCCAACTTCATCCTCTCATTCTTAACCTTTGACTTTGGCAAGCATCTTGGCCCAATTTCATCCTCCCATGCTTAATCTTGGGCTTTGACAAGCATGACCATCTTCTCTCCACATGAACTTGACTTGTCAAATAGGTAATATTCTAGTGGCATGGATTTAGATTCATCTCTTTCCAAATTAGTATGCATGCCTTGGATGAGAACTTGTAGTGCCTTCTTGAACTTCTTAGCCCTTAGCCTTGTTATTGGACCACTTGGTAATATCAAAGGATCAGTAGATATTGGTTTGGCTCCCTTGGGTTCGATCTCTTTAAGTCCACTCCTAAGCTCCTTGCTTGACCCTTGATCATGTTCTAGCTCTAGTCCGTGTGTATCATTCCCTCCTTCTTGAAAAGGATTTGTCCTCAAATCTGAAACATTATCAAAAGGAGACAAATCAGAAACATTGAAACTTGCACTAACATTATACTCACCGGAAAGATCCAATTTGTAGGCATTGTCATTGATCCCCTCCAAGACTTGGAATGGAGCATCCCCACGTGGTAGCAATTTGAACTTCCTTTTCTCAGGAAATCGTTCCTTCCTTAGTGATAAGAGTCATCATAAGGCTAAAAGCGAAGAAGTTCAAGTAAGCACTACAAGTTCTCATTCCAAGCATGCATACTAATTTGGAAAGAGATGAATATGAATCCATGCCATTAGAAAATTATTATACAACAAGTCAAGTTCAAGTGAAGTCGGTGGCCCAATATGTTATCAAACATGGAGACTGAAGTTGGCGGTCCAATAGCATGGAGATTGAAGATGGAGGATCAATATTTAATTAGGCCTAATAGTTGGGCGAATTTCTTTATTTATTTCCTTTTGTTACTTGGATTAGGAGGCTGAATTCT
>CATIWJ010075863.1:0-11289 GCA_949640765.1 Croton laevigatus | reverse complement strand
TACAATTAGGTTCAAATTAACTAAGTACTTCTTCATAACCAAAATAAGTGTCCTAACTTTTATTTTATTTTATTTTTCTCATAATAAGTGTCTTATTATTAAATTATAGTAAAATTAGGTGGTAATTTTTCTTTTATACCTTGAAATATTAATAGATAATGGACTTTGAAAGTAGGATAAACGTTTAAGTGAAAAGTATTTTGGTTATCCAATAAATAAATTTTATATTTTCTAATATAATAACTATCGTTTCTTAATACTTATGAAAGTGAAAGTTGAGACAAAGATGTAATATTATCCGAATTTACTAACTAAAAGAATGTTTTTAACTAAAAGAATTCACTTTATCCCAAATATTGCACTTTAGACTTTTATTCAATTATATTTTTTATTTCATTTTGTAATAGTCTTTGACAACTTATACTTTGGAATTTCTAATAGGGATTTTCATCTTACAATTACATTCACTTTATTGGAAAAAAGAATTTAAAATAAGATTTTTAATAGTCAATATGGCTCTTAAACTTGTAAATCTTATTTAAATTGTCTAATTTGAAACAAAATTTACCAATTCATCCTCGAACTCTCGATAACTTTGTTTTATATGATCCATTTTATAGTTAGCCAATGTTAAATGCAATATTTACAAGTAAATTTGTTATCAAACCACAATTAAATTAAATTATCAGTTTGATTAATAGTATGAGAGTTGAAATTACTAAATTAAATTTGTTAAATTATAAATATAAAAAATTTCATTCAAATTACAAAAATACAATCCACCCAAACTCTTAAAATTGACAAATAATCGAGGGACAAATTTGGCAAATAATTTGAAAAAAGGGGCAAAATAAAGTATTATATACAAGTTTAGTAGCAAATTAAAAATTTTCCTTTTCATAAAATGGGAATGGAGCTGGCAGCAATTTTGTAAATCTGCCCTACAATACAACACATTATTTTTGTGACAGAAAGTGAAATAGTGATTAAGACCCAAATTGCCCTTAATTTGCAATTGCATCTCTTTCCTTACAATTTATTTATTTATTATCATAGTCCCTCTTAACATTCCCCCTAATTATCGATCATAAGATAAATAATAATATAAGAACCTATCATCTGCAATAAATAATTTTAGTTTATGCATATTAAAAATGTTTTCTCTAATTTAATTAGTAATTTTATATTTGTTCAACGAAATTAATTGTCTTAGAAGTAAATAATAGCTATTAAGGTAACTTTTATAAAAAGTTAAAAATTGAACGTGAAAAGTTCAACTTTATATAAATCGTTATATCATTAAAATAAAATGAGAACAGTTTAAACTATGAAAACTGAAATTGTGGAAGAGCAATACAAGCATCGTGCTCCTAAGCAATACAGTGAAATAGTATAAAAAAGCACTCTCTTCAATTGATTTTGTAAAATTCATGGTTTTTGTGAGCGTTGAGTTTATGAGCAAAATGGTAATTTTTTTTCTTATGGGCAAAATAGTCATTTTGCATTCTTATGTTTTGTTTTAATTTAATTTAGTAATTTGAATGTCTGTTTGATACTCATGACGACGAGACGGTCGTTTTGAGTATAATATTATATTTTTGGATTTCAAAGGAATTTTCGTCATTTTCAGTGTTTTGGTATTTTTATTATTTAAAATAAAAAAAATTATTATTTTATTAATTCTGAAATTAAAATTTGGTTTGGGTCCATTTATGAAATTTAATTGGTGTTGAGTTTGAATTAGTGTTTAAGTAATATTTTATAGTTAATTAATTAAATAAATAAATTAGAAGGTTTATTTGGTAATTTTAAAACTTTATTTTCCTACAAATAGGCTGCTAAACACTGGTTTAAGGGTTAGAATTTTTGGTGTCTTGAAAACTAGGGTTTAAAGGCAATTTAGTGTCCGTTGTCGTTTTGTTGGAGACGCGGCTAAAGAGTTGCTGTCACTCGGCAGGAGAGAAGGGTTATAATTTTTTGAGGTTTTTCTCAGTTACTTTACACACTTTTGTTTTTAGTAAGATTAAGGCATATTGGGGTCTTGTTGGGTTGATTATTTTTTTAATTTTTTGATTTAAATTGAATTAATTGGAGTTTTTAAGGAAAAATGGGATTTTAGGGTTCTATAATAGTTTTGGGGTTCGATATGTTTTAATTAGATTAGGGGTTTTTTTTTATAATTCTTGAAATTATATTTATAATCATGCTAGGTTTAGCTTAATTAAATTGGATGTTGGGAGTTTCTAATTATTTTAGTTAATTGTATTTTTATAAAAAAATTTCATACTATGATATTTATGTTGATTATGCGACTTTATGAAATTTTAATAAATTATAGAAAAATTGTTTTGGTATGTTTGAGTTCTATAAGTTAGGTTTGAAGGGTTTTATGTTGTTATTCTTCAACATGGAATAAACAATAATAATATCCAAATAGTATATTGTACTAATCCAAATTGTGACAAATAAAATTGTCAAGGCATTTCAACAACTTGCCAATTGATTCAATCTCTTCAACAAAAATGTGCTAAGCAACTTCATAATTTTCATTATTATATTTCTAAATCAAAGAAAGTCAAGAATAGAGCAAGGAAGGAGTAGTCCTCTTCACCACAAGGATGTCCCATCAACTAAGAAAAAAACAAATTGAGAAGATGGAACATTTATAATCTTGTCTAATTCACATTATTTGACTCAAAATTGCTTTTCTCAAACAACATTTTTTGTGTCAACAAATATATAAAGACAAATTGTTGTGCCCATTTATTTCTTATCTTGTTTTGTGTGTTGGTGTGGAGGTTTATGTTCTAATATTATACTAGTAATTGTGATTTGTTATTAAGAATATCTTATTATAAATATCACTCAAAAATTTTTATTTTTCTCTATTTCATTTATTATTGCAAAATAAAAGTTTTATAAATATTAATTAATTGTTGAATTTTAATAGTTCTCCCAAAATTGAATGAGCATATGAATCAGATTCCACTTATTTAACTTATAAATACTTTGCTACCTTGTTTCCCATTTTCTTAGTATTCGATACGGTGGATTCGAAATGCTAGTTACATGTACTTGTCAATAAATTATACTTTAATGTATACAAACTGAAAATTAAAAATATAAAAGAATTAGTTTCGATGTCATTTAGCAACTAAAAATTATCTTAAATTTATTTATTTATAAACGATTAAAATGCTAAAAACTTTTTAAAAATTTGTTGTAGAATAAATAAATAAATAATGTCCTTTAATTAGAAATCCAATAAAAATAAAAGATAAACATTGATCTTTTCACCTATAGAAAAAGTGTTAATGATTAGCCATAAAGTATTTTATGAAAAACCAAAGGAAAAGATCCATTTGTACATAAAATGTATGGAGAGAGAGAGGCAAAAACATAAATAAAGTTAAGAATAAAGAGTTTAATTAAGAAGAGCATTGGATCCAGAGCATAATAATACTACTCAATTACTCTATTATTTGTTTTAAGCATCTCCATGTGTTTCCTTAATTTGAGTTTGCATATAATAAATAATTACCTTTTATAATTCAACTTACACATAAATAATGTAGAATTTAATTTTTACACATTAATTACAAAACATTTAATTTTTAATAAAATTAATATTCATACTTATGCAATGTGATATACTATATTAAAAAATAAAAAATGTAATAATATTTTATAAAATGAATTAAATTTATATTAACCTTATGTTAAAGTAGTAGATTTTTACAATACCTGAATTCAGATCAGCAGGTGGAACTTCATAACAAGTTATATTTATCGATAAAAATAATAAGATATGAATAATAAATTATAAAATCAACAAAAAGCAAATCTCTTTACATCCGAAGCCAATCTAATTTCTCTATTAAAAATTAATTTCTTCTCCTAAAAAAAATTTAAAAATCCAAAGTGTATACATATATATATTTTTTTTTTTTAAAAAAGAGAAACTAAAAACCAAAAAATGAAAATTACTATAATTCGTTTTATCCATTTGCCATTTAAGCTTCCTTAAACTTCAAGGTCAACATGTTTCACACTTCCATTCCCATTCTCATTCCCATTCCCATTCCCATCTTCATCTTGAATAGTTTGCCCGTTGACCCCAGCACCGGCAACTCCCCCTCCGCCACTTCCGCTGCTGCGGCCACCACTTTTTTTCATGGCACCCAAAAGATCTTGGCACCAGTCCCCTACATGCAAAACTATGTAAGTGCCAATTCCACCAATCAACCCATAGGCAATAGAATACGTCATTGGCGTTAAAATTAACGTGATAAAAGCCGGTATAGCTTGTCTCATATCATTCCACTCAATATCCACCACTGCCCTCATCATCAGCACACCCACCAAGATCAACGGCGGCCCCACCGCCCACGGCGGAATTGAAGCAAGTAACGGCGTGAAGAAAAACGCTAGTAAAAAATAAGCTGCCACTGTCAACGCTGTTAGCCCTGTCCGCCCACCTTCACGGATACCCGTCGATGATTCTATAAACGCTGTTACAGGTGACGTGCCAAGTAATGACCCCACCACTATTGAGGTGGCGTCTGACATAAAAGCAAAATATTGACCTTCAAAATTACCATTTTCGTCCAAAAATCCAGCAAATCTTGCCATTGAATACAATGTACCGGTAGTGTCCAAAATGTCAACATACAAGAACGTGACCATTGCTTCCCAAAAATAGCCTTTCCCTAAACTCTTAAAGTTCAGAGCGCCAGCTGTACTCTTGATGAAGTGGATATCAACTACCTTCTTAAAATATTCATGAGCTGTATTTCCGGCCACGGTATCAGGAAACGCCGTTACACGTGTGCCGCGGAACCAAGAAACGGCCGTTACAAAAACTATGCCGTATATGATTGCACCTTTGACGTTTTTCACTAAAAGATAGGCAATTATAACAAACCCAACGATCCCAAGCCACAGCGTCGCGCTTTCCATACGGTTTCTTATACAATATATATCCCCTGAAACGGTCCCGCCTTGGAGCAAACTTACGGTGCCGTTTACTAACGTCGTTACTGGAGCCACGGTCACCCGCGATGATTCCGGACATCCGCCAAGTGTAACTAAAGTGGATGGACTGTACCCGACTAACCCGATTCCTTGGTTATTCTGTAACCCGATAAAGGCTAAGAAAAGCCCGATACCGGCGGATGAACTGATTCGTACTGGTTTAGGAACGAGTTTAGCTAATTGTGCTCTTAACCCAATTGCAGAAATGGCTAAAAAGATTAAACCTTCCATGAAAACAGCTGTTAATGCACTTTCGTAAGAAACATTACCCGACCCGTGAAATCCTACTACTGTGTAAGCAAAATAAGCATTTGTACCCATACCCGGAGCCAAAGCTAGAGGAAGATTAGCAAAAGCTCCCATTATTACACATCCAATTAAAGAAGAAACTACAGTGGCTACGATCAGGTCTTTACGTACTTTATCTAAACAAGCAGCGTAACCCGGATTAACGGGGTCGAATTTGCAAGATACGTCGGGCTGGATGATTTTAAGAGATGAACCAGTACAATTAGCAAGCGGGATTGATGGGTTTGAGCAGAGAGGTATACAATCGGAAACAGAGCAAGGACCACCGCTGTCGGTGAGAATAGAGGCGTTGACGGCGAGAATGTAAGCCATAGTAAGAAAAGTGGCAGTGCCGGCACGTAACTCAGTGGTGAAAGTTGAGTTCCGCTCAGTGAGCTTGAATCGTTTTCCTATTCTTGACTTGGCTACATAGTTGTTTAACCTTGTTAATGTTTTTGGGTTTGGAGGAGAAGATCCAGCTTCCATGTCCGTAGCCATGGCAAAAAGATTGAAACTTTTTAGCTTTTTGATTAATGGGGTTTTGCTTTTTTGTCTTTCTCTGTATTGGGTATGTGTTTATATATATATCATATATGTGTATGTATATATATATACGCACACACACAGAGAGGAGAAAGAAAGCAAATATGGGAGAGTAAATGGGAAGAAGAAGAACAGAGAGGATAGAGATTCTAACGATGATGGGATCTAATTTTAATTAATTATATTATTATTATTTTTATTATTATAAATAAAATAATTTTTTAAAAAAAAAAAGTATCTTGTGTTGAGTTTGTATTAGAAATGATGAATTGAATCTTACTTTTAATTTATTATTTTTTTTAAGACGTTACATGAATGTGAACTACTATGAGCAGCTTTGTCAAAACAAAACCTAATTCGCCACTAATTCTCTTCTGTCACATAATAACGTAAGATATAAATATTTTCCTTTATAGAAATGATAATTTAAGGTCAAATTTCAAATTTTGATTGAAAAAATGTCTAACGGTTTGGTATAGAAATTGACGGGCCTTGCCAATATTTTAGGGGAGAAATAACAAAAATCTTGGATTTAATTTGGAAAAAACAAAAAAATCAGTCTCAAAAAATACGTATAATTTTTTTTCCCTTAAAATACGTATAATTAGTTATACTCTAAGTTTGAATTCGAATTTATCTATTTATTTTTAAATTAATGGAATTCTATTATGAATGGGACATTCTCTTTTTCTAAAATACCCTCATAATAATAAAATTAATTTTAATTGTTCGAGAAATAGTTACGCTGGTTTGAATCAGAATTCATCTATTTATTGTTAAATTAACGGAATTCTATTATGAATGGGACTATTGTTTCTTATAGTTAATGACAAGATTTACAATTTTGGCCGCGGATACTTTGATTTAATTCATAGGAAAAAAAAAAAAGAATTAAATGTTAATGTATTTAGAATAATTGAAGATCAATGCAACTATTAGTAAAATTGAATTTGTAAATTATTAACAACAAATTGTTTAATTCGAAGGTAGAACATGCATTTAGAAGCTCTTTCTGTTAAATATAATATTAGTACGTACAATTATCATAATCATAATGTTTATTATATTATAATATTGTTAGTAAATTGTTGACTTCTAATCCAATATACAAATTAAGGCCGCTAATGAACATAGGATTAGAGTAATAATAGTGTTTAAAAACGTGGGGAAGTGTATAATATAGGTTTCGTACATGGAAATGCAATGCAAGTGTGAGAAATGAAAATGAAGATGAAGATGAAGATGGAGGAGTAGTAGTGTAGAGGGGACTTTTGCTTGATGTAGTTGTAGCCAACTTTGTGGGCAATATGAGACATTGACAATTCACAATTAATGCCTTTGCTAGGGTTGACTTTCCACCTAAGGAATTCGATTTTTGACTTTTTTAATTATACATTTTTTGGTTTTGGTTTTGGTACACTCTCATTGTTTCTATTTCCCGTTGTTTGTTTTTTTGCCTTTCATTTTCAATAGAAAAATAATGCAGCTTGATTCACATTACTTTCATTTGGATTTTAGGCGGAAATGCATTATTTATTATCATTATTGTAGTTGTTGCTGCAGTTGCTCTTTCTATTGATGTTTTTTCTTCTTCGAGTGCTATCAGTTTAACTATTTTATATAGCTGATAGTTGTTTTGTATCCAATAATTATAATTTTGGGCATTTAGTAAGTTTTTAATTTAACAGTTGATAGTATAGTTAGTTATTCCATTAGTTTGTATTCCAAATTTTTTTCATTTCAATTGGCAGTTGATTCATATTAGAACTATTAGTATAAGTTTATTAAAATAATTATAACTTAAATTCTTTCATTACCAATTATATTTTTATCAATTGAACTAATTTTTATATATAATTATTATAAAACCAATAATTTCATTCAACTATTATATATATGCAAACAGCCATGTATATATGTAATGTAATATACTATACTATAAAAGGACAATAACATTTTTTCCTCCTATACTTTAGTAATTTTGGACCTTTGCCCTTTCAACATACTAGTAGTCTTAAAAGCCCCTCTATTACAAAAAATAACAACATTTACACCCTCTGTTCATGAAAAAACGACGGGTGTGCCACAAACTAACGGTCGTTGTGTGATGAGAAATCGGACTCTCAGATTTACCAAAACAACGCCGATCTCAACGCCAATAGAACTAGTGCACAAAGACGACCTCACTGAAGCAAAAAGGGGCAATATAGGTTGTCTCCCACCACTGCAATCAAGGAAAAGGTAACGTCGACGGTGGTCTTCTCTTCTCTACCCAAGGAAGAAGTTGAGGCATAATTACGAATTAGTCTCTAAACTTTGTAAAAAGATGCAAAAGAATATGGCATAATTCAATTTTATCCTTGCTCAAAATGATGCAACTGAGCCCAAAACAACATGGTTTTTTAGTTAAGAAACAGCTCTAATAGCCTTCACGCGCCAGTTGTTTATTTGTAGCACACCCTCCATTTTTTTATGGATGGAGGGTCTGAATGTTGTTGTTTGTAGTAGTAGAGAGGTAAAAGTCCAAAATCAATACAGTACAAGGGGCAAAAAATATTATTCGCCTACTATAAAATCAATAATTTGCATGAATTATATACATATGCAAATTGTATAATTTTTTAATATATGGAAAAAAAGGGAAAAAAAAAGAATATTCTTTGGCTCGGGAAACCTGAATTCAAGGATCTGGTAGATGATTCCAATTTCCAAGTTGGTTTTAGTTGAGCTTATATTATTAGTTGAAAAGGTTTTGGTCTGTAAATCCAAGCTGTCAATGTTTTTGCTTAGTTCAATTGCCTTATTTTATGGGTCAAAACATTTCATTTTCCTTAATTTTGAATTTCATGTTTCTCAATTTTAATTAGGCCCTAACTCACATGATAATAATATATAATAACAATTATTAATCACTTACATTGTATCATTACAACATTAATTAATTAAGTATTACTATTTGAATAAACATATTCAAGTGTCTGAGTTTATTCCCAGATAATTAATTATTTATCTTTCAAACCAAATGTATTTAAAACTCTAAGTAATGTATTTTTTTTTTAAAAAAAATTCTAAGTAATGTATTAATTAAGTTCTATGTATTTGTTCAAAATTATTGTGATTTAGATAACGCTTTTTTTTTTTTAAAAAAATTTGTATGTATATCTATTGCGTTTTTTAATTAGTTGAACTTAAAAATAATTTGTTTAAAAGTACTACTACTTCCGTTTTTTTTGAATTTTTTACATTTGATTTTCACCAATACCAATAAAATTAACTTTTCACCAATACCAAAACAAAAATAATAATACACAATTACTAATCTTCTAAAAAATTTACTTTTTCACCAATATCAATAAAGAAATAATAATAAACAATTACAAAATTTACTATAAATAGAAATGAAAACAATCCAAAAAAACACCCAAAAATAGAAACGTAAAGAACCTGAAAAAACGGAGATAATACTAATTAATAAACTTAAATATTTAAATTAAATTTTGAATATACATATACATAAAATAAATTACCCAACAAAAAACATGGGCAACCCACATGCCGTGCAATATAATTGAAGAAACTGAAAAAAGGGTAACAACTTCACGAGACTATGTGTCCTAATTGGGAAGACATTGTCCTTTATAATATTGAATGCCTCCATCTGCTACTACTCTGCTGCTACTGCAACTACAATAACCATAACTTCATCTTTTGCAAAATTATTTTCTCAGTTTTCCTACTGCAAATGACCCATCGATTAGTCATTTTTAGGGTTCTTTTTCCTTCATTCTAAGGGCAAAGAGAAAAGGAATAGTCCTATGATAGGTCTATTTAACACCATATGTTTGTCAAGCTAGGATATTTAGGGGGCGTTTGGTTGGGGGTAATCAGGAAAGAGAAAGGGAATGAAACCTTTTGTGGTTGTTTGTTTGACCTTTTTAATAATTCCCTTTACCCATTTTTAGTTTTGGCTTTCCCCCCAATTCTTCCAAATTGATTCTCCAATCCCCAAAGGGTTTTCTATTCCCTTTCCCTTCCTCATTCCCTAACCAAGTATAATAATAATAATAATAATAATAAATAAAAATAATAATAAATAATAGTAAGATAAATATTAATAATAGTAATAATAATAATAATAATAAAATAAATAATAATAACAATAATAATAATTTTTTTGACATAGGTATATACATGCACCCAGTTAGGGGTGTCAAACAGGTCGTGTCGTGTCGGGTTCGTGTTCGTGTCAAGCAGGTTCGGGTTGAAAAATCCCCAACCCTGATCTGATCTGTTTAGATAAACAGGTCGACCTGATCTGTTTAAGCTTTTATTATTTTTTAAGATAAACGGGTCAATCTGAAACCCATTTAACCTGCTAATTTCAGGTTAACCCTAACCCATTTAACCCATATAACCTAATTTCAATATTAAAGCCTAATTCAAAATCAAACATCATTAATTTTATATATATTTTTTTAACAAAACAAATTTTATATACATACATGACATAAAATAATAATAATAATAATAATAATAATTATTATTATTATTATTATGAACAGTAAACAGGTTATACAGGTTGACCCACGGGTTAAAATTTCCAACCCGACACTAACCCATTTAATAGCAGGTTGGGTTCGTGTCGACCCATTTAATTAAACAGGTCGAAAATCTCAACCCTAATCCGCTAATAGCAGGTCGGGTTCATGTCGGGTTAGCAGGTCGTGTCAGTTTTTGACACCCCTATACCCAGTTAGTATATTAATAGATTAGCATTAATTATTTGTACTGTAATTAAAAAAAAATTAATTATTACCTTCATTTCAGAATGAATGCCCCTATTTATATTTTAAAAATATTAAGAAATCTTTTTATTTTACTAGAATATTCTTAGTTAGCATAATATATATAAGTGTACTGAAATTGTAATTATATTTTGACTCCACTTGAAATTAGGTTTGTCTCCGCCACTGACAGTGACGGAGGTGGTTCTCCTAGTAGGCTACACAATTAGAGCACTTCGCCAAATTGACGAAGAAAATATGATTTAAAAAAATCGAACTCAGAATCTTCACTTCTTATTGCATAAAAGTAAGTGAGAAAACTAATTAAATCAAACTCCTCGTTTGGCATAAAGAAAATTTTTAAATAAAGCATAATAATCACCAAGTTTTTAAGAAGTATTATAATAAAGTTAAAAATGTAAACAAGGAAAATTTTCTACACGAGTAGGTGTTTACTTGAATCTTGATGGACCTTACCCTATTTTTTTTCATCTTGCTCTTGGGTAAATATACCAACCACTCCAACTCCAACTCCATTATGGTCGATTTTGAATTCAAAGGAGGAATACTACTTTGCTTCTCAATCTAAACTAATTTGTTTGACAAAAAAAATTTGATATATTTTCTTTTGAAAATGATA